>JARJEC010087342.1:0-11495 GCA_030264575.1 Tachinus sp. AB-2021 | reverse complement strand
GGTCCAGGGAGGAGACGAATATCCTGGCTTAAAAATCTGCGCCAATGGTTTGGAGTTACATCAATCCAACTGTTTAGAAGATCCGTCAATAAAGTGAAGGTAGCCATGATTATCGCCAATATCCGCAGCGGATAAGGCATGGAAAGAAGAAGATGATACAAAGTACAATATTTATTTGTACCCCAAATATAGACTAGAAAGATAACAATATAAGCTTCCATGAAATTGTATAATTGTTTGCAGGCCACCTAAAAGAAAGTAATGTTTTTAAATATTTCAAATGAACAATATATAAATATATTATGTTATGTGAACCGTACACGATTGATGAATTTATTAATTTTCGTAAAACGCCTTAATATGTATTTTGTATTTCAAATTATGTTTCCTTTACTTATTTTACGTGACCTATATTATGTAATATTTTGTTTTATGTAAAATAAATATTATTATTATTAATAGTATATTTGACGATGATATTACATCCACATCAAATCAACAGATAGCAACGATTAAGAATAAGAAGACATTACAACAGACCACAGAAACACACAACAACAACGGCACAACCCTAGTAAATAATTAATTTTTATGTAAAATATTTTCGAAAATAAAACTGCTTTGGACTTTTAATGTTTTGCAATAATATCGTTATTATTATTCTCAATCCGAAGCAAAAAAAAATTAAAATTTTTAAAATAGATATTGGTAAAAAAACGAAAAGTAGATATCCAAATAAGTTTGATGAAGACCTTTGCGTGGCCATGCTTTACCCACTAATAGAATCCTGATTCATGCTAAGCTCATCGAAAACCAATTAATAGAAAATCAATTATTAATCATTAATATTTAAAATATGATTTATTTAATAAGTGATAAAAATTCAAAGACCACTTTTATCGAACTCTCCTTTTTTCGCATTCGGGTCCACGCAACATTTCCCCCAAACACTATAAAATATTATTCTTTCGATGAATTGATTTTCGATGAACTCGTCGGTTACCTAGAATCTTGGTTATCGGAAGATTTAGTTAGTACGTGCTTATCAAATTTCAAAGTACTATCAACCAAATTCTACTTTAAAAGACTGTTTAGAATAATCATATTTTCTTCCTGGTAGCATATTAAGTAAATATTAGTACACTCTGTAGGCCAATAATAACAATAATAATAATAATAATAATAATAATAATAATAATAATAATAATAATAACAATATTTTAACTAACAAATAGTAAAAAACGTAACTTATCTTTAGGCTAGATTGATTATAAAAGAGCTTATGACTCCGTTCCCTATTTGGGGTTCATTAAAATTCTTGAAAAATACAAAATTATAAATCTTTTGAAATCATTAATGAAAATATAGCAAACTAAGTTATATATTTATAGTACAAAAGAAATATCAGAATCCATTTCTATCAAACGTGGTATATACCAAGGTGATAGTATGAGCCCACTCTGGTTTTATTTGGCATTAAATCCTTTAAGTAACATGTTTAAAAAAAGTTTTTATGGATACAAACTTTAAAACTTACTAAGGTGCATCGTAAACCATGGATTTCTTATGGATGATATAAAATTGTACACCAATAGTGCTTCACAATTTAAAGGCCTGCTAGGAATAGTTTCGAAATTTACATTAGATATTAGTATGGAAATGGGTATTGATAAGTATGCAATACTTCATGTAGAAAAGGGAATAGTAAAGGACTCTGAAAGCATTTTATTATATAATGGAGAGACAATTTCGGCTTTAAATACTGGAGATACAAATAAATACTTAGGAGGAATTTTGCAATCATTTAGAATAGATCATATTAGAGTGCGAGAAATTTTCATTCAAACCTATACTTTTAGACTTTAAAATTTTAAATTCTTTGTTAAACTTCATAAATTTGATAAAACCAATTAGTCTTGGGTAATACCTACCATCGAATACACTTTTGGAATTATAAACTGCCCACCAACATGAATTCAAGCATCAAGACTCACTCGAACGGAATTATCTAAATTTAAATTTCATCATCCAAACTCATCTATTAACCGACTATATCTATAAAGAAAAAATGATGAGCGTGGATTACAAAATTTAGAAATTTCAGTAAATTCTCAGTGTGAAATGCTATCAATTTTTTTCTTAAATTCCAATAACCGAAATTATATAGTTGCCGTTAGAATTAGTAGGTAGATATCATCCGATGTTTAAAAATTTCGGTTTAGAAAATATTAAAGAACTTGAAACTATGTGGGGCCAAAAATCACTTTATGGCAGATTCCATGGCAATCTAAATTCTGAATCAAATAATGTCAATTTGTCAAATCTGGATATCTGCACCATGAAACAGAGGAGACAAGTTCAGGACCAAGTCATTTCTTCAATATCCTACAAAAAATATATTTTAGGTCAAAATTTTAATTCGGAAATGTCTACAAACAAATTAATCCAACATCTAACTTCGGGATGTCCAGTCTTACACCCAACAGAATATTTAATAAGAGGTAACACTATTGTAAAAGTGATTTATCAACATTTATGTACAATTTTTGGCTTAATTAAAACATTTGTTCCAATAGATAAATTTTTGATGGAATCAGAAAAGGTAAATATTTATTGTGATACGACCATAATAACAGATGCAACTTTAATGCACAACTGACCAGATACAACGCGTTTAGATAAATCAAAATCAAAATTGTTTTTTAATCGTTATTGGAATCCCAAATAATTTGAATTTATGTAGAACTTGTAAGGAAAAGATTCAAAATTATTCAGAAATGTCATTTCAAATTAAAAGTATTTGGCAAGTTAAAAAAGTGTTCATAAAACCTTTTATTATTAGTGCAAATTTTATCTAGTTGAAACGAATTTTAAAAAGAATTTTGAAAATATAGAATTAAAAAATTATATTGCACGAGAGACCGAAAAGTATGCAGTTTTGGCAATCTGTCGATTGATCAGAAAGGTGTTGAATCAAGAATAATACCTTGGTTGAAAAATCCGGCATTATTGAAAATATTGTAATACAATATGTACCTATTATAGTGAAAATAGAGATAATAATAATATTTATTTCATGTTATTAAAACAAGTATTTTACATAAGTCATAATACATTACATATATTGTATAGAAATAAACCTAATTATATAAAACAAGAACTATGTCTAAAAATTTACTGCAAAATTGCTTGTTAAATAATTTTCAAAATTATAATATGCTTTAAATGTAAATGAAGTTTAAATGTGCTTTTGAACTTTGACAATGGAAGCTATTTAATGTGATTTGGTAGTACATTAAAAAAAGATCTACCATAATAACTATAAAAAATTTGCGCAAACGCCGGTGGATACAAATGGTGTCTATTACGTGTACTGTAATTATGAATTGATGCATTAGTATTGAGATGATTGAAATTATTTTGCACATAAACAAGACAGTCAAGAATGAGCATATATGATAGTGTGAGAATATTGAGTGATATTAAAAATTCTTTACAGTGTTGCACCGGAAAGAATTCTTACCGCTTTTCTTTGCAAATCAAAAATACGTTTTAAGCAAGATGAACGACCCCAAATGATTAGGCCATAAGATAAGAGATTATGGCGTAAAGCAAAATATGCATTTCTACCTAAGTTGTGTGAAACCAATTTTTTTCCCTAAAGTGGTTCGTGAAGCGCCCCTGCACTACGGTCCTGATGGTCCTATTGTGCACCTCTGACATCTTACACCTTTAGCAATTCTGTTTCTTCTGTGGAGTCCAGAAGTTATTGGAAATAGATTGTTTTCAGTTCTTCTTGCGCTAAAATATGCTCGCCAAAGTGAACTGTGCTTTGCATATTGAATGCTTTGCATTCACACAGCAGATTCTGCGGAGTCTCTTTGTCCTCCAAACATCCGCGGCATAGTGGATTTTCTTGTATACCAAATCTATGCATGTGCTTGTTAAGACCACAGTGTCCCGTAATCAGTCCTGTGAGCCTTCGCAGTTTGGTTTGACTCAGTTGCAGTACTTCCTTTTGACTATTTTGTGTTAGTTCTGTTAGGAATAATCTTGTGTAATTAATTCCCTGGCAGTTTTCCACACATTATAGTGTCCCTTTGCAAGTTTGCGTTGGGTTATTTCTATTCCGGTTTTGTATGGAATCCCGAATGTGGGTTCTGGTCCAATGTCCTAGTTGTTTCCTTTTTGGCTAAGTGGTCAACTTTAAGGTTCCCTTCTATGCCTTGATCTTTCGGTGTCCAGACTCCATTTTTGACAAGAGGCAGTATTCCGCGTCTCTTCATTGCCATATCAATAGAGGTAAAGGTGGTATTGTCAAAAACCCTTTCAATGTCTAGGAATGCCCCTAAAGCAGGTACCTTACAGTAAATGGCTTTTTCGCATCTACTAACTTGCCGATGAATTGCCAGTTCGCAAGATTTACCTGACTGGTAGGCATACTGGTGTTGGTGCAGCGGCTAAGCCTTTAGTGTTTACAATGTTACGTAAAGTAAAAAATCCAGCACACATTTTCTTGGCAACAGTATTACCTTAATCTTTCAAAGTAAGTTTCCAATCTAGATGTAATCCAAGAAATTTTGTGGTATCAACATTAGTACGTAAACTGAAGATCATGTAAACCGTTTTATCAGTATTAAGTTTTAGAATATTAAATTCAAACCATTTTTTGCTAACAGTATTCTATTATCATTTTTCAAAATTGCGTTTTCAATGGTACTATCTCTATTAAGTAATTGTTGTATTGTCAGCAACAAAAATAGATAACTGGATAAAGTCTGGTAGATCGTTAAAAATGACAGCGGATCTAGAATGGAACCTTTTGGTGGGCCTTGTTTTATTGGTAGAAAGTCAGAAATGTTGCCTCCCAATTCGCATATTAATATACGACAAATAGCAAAACCGAGGCCATACAAATAGAGTTTACGCAAAACGATTTTTTGTGATACACAGTCGAATGCCTTGCAAAGATCCAAAAAGGAGATAGTATAATCTCATTTTTTAGAGCAGTTTATTGTTTTAATAAATTCAGCAAAACTGCTGGTTTTTGTTTTCTAAAACCAAATTGTTTAGAAGAAAAAATAAAATTATATTCAAATTAACAGCTGACATTTTAAAACTATTTCGAAAACTTTAGGAATTATAGGAAGCAAAGAAATAGTTTCTATAATTATTTACGTCCGATTTGTCAGCCTTTTAGTGCAGTGGGACAACTGCTGCCAATTTAAGCGCATCCAGAAAGATAGAGAGTAGTAATATATAATATATAAAATAATAATATGCATTTATTAAATAATTTTGTCAAAGGAGTGATTAAAATGTCTGTAACAGATTTAATTTTAAGTCTCTGATGGCATCTTGAACAACAATTTTAGAGACTTTTGTAAAACGAAAACAATTTGCATTAGCAGACGGGGCATTTTGGCATATTAAAAATATTGGTTTATCCTGAGCAGAGGGTAAGATATCTTTAATATTATTTGCAACGTTCACAAAGAAATTATTAAATACATCTGAGAAAATATAAACAGTTATTGTCACAATCAGTTTTCAACTTCCTGTTTGTATTTAAAATGTTCCACATTGATCGAGCCGATTTATTATACGCATTCAGATACCTATCGTTGGCTTCGATTTTATTGCAGATTAATAATGCGATTTATTTTTTTTATCAAATTGACAATTTCGGGGTTATTAGTTTACAAATTTGCTTCATGCATTAGCAAAATTAAATTAAATAATAAAATTTTCTCGTATAATACGTATATTATTATTATAAAAAGTTATATGATTTTCGTTTTTTGTTACTATCTTTTTTTCTAGGAAACTTTCATTAATATAGTGAGAAATTGTTGAAACAATATTTTTGCAAATTAAGTTACAGTTATTACCAGTAAAGAATAAATCCCACTGAACAATATTAGATAATTATAAAAGGTAATTTTTCCAGCCATTGTGAAGGGTAGAGAAATTTTAATAGTATTTAGTTCTGCTGCATTGTTGTATTTGATATTAGAGTCAATACAAAGGTGGTCCCTTATAAGTGATTCAAAAACAGATTATCTATGCAATAATTTCCTCTGGTTCTAAACAATATTATTGGATGTAACCTATAAACTCATGTAATGCATAATAATATTCTTTTGAAATCCCAAACATTAAAATCACCTCCAATTGTTAGTCGTTTATTTTTAATATTAAGGTTATTCAGTGCCCGATAAAGCGTATCAATGGATATATCAAAATTGCCACTTGTTGATCGATAAACTACAATTTAAATTAAATCCAGTACAGAAACATGAGCACCGGCCAATTCTGCATGCTTTTCAACACTCAAATTTATTGAATTAAATATTTTTTCTAGTAAAAATTGCAACCCCGCCATTTTTAAAAATAAGTCGGGCAAAATGAATAGCCACTATTAAATTGCTATTAATGTTAAGATTATCAAATTCTCCATGCTTTAGTTTTGATTATAGTGCTTATATGCCCACCCACTGTTTAACGTTTGACAACGCAACAGCCGGGGTATGTGGGTGAATTAATATAATCAAAACTATTTTTTTTAATAAGTAAATTGGATGAAATGCACCTATTTTGCCACAGTTACGCAATGGAAATTCTAAATTAATGATCAAATAATGGGAGAAAGCATCCAACACAACTTCGCGTCGAACAGATTATAACGACAAGTAGCATACAACAGAACTAAACTAAAATATGAAAAGCAGACGTATATCAAAACTAATTGTTTTTTTTAATTATCTAAAGTTTTAACACAATAATTCTGATAATAATAAAGTCTCACCCACCAAACTGTTTTAAGGAAAGCATATCACTAGACCTTTTTAATGATTATTCATTTTCTCGAAAAGCACTCGATCAATTTGCCTAAAACTTTGTACATTTATTTATTATTGCAAAAAAAAGAAATTAAACACGCCTTAATCAACAAATCCCGTGAATTTTTAAATAAAAATACAAATAGAACTTAAAATTAACACAAATCTTTCAAACACAACTATTTACCAACAAATACCAATTGGAGAAACAAAACAAAAAAATTGATATCATAGCGTACAAACAAACAAAACAAAGATTTTCTAACCAACTTTACTACACACCATACCCGCTCACTAAAAATCCAAGAAAAATCCATTGATAAAATCCTTCTCAGAACAAGACTACAAACAACACCGGATAAGACACAGATTGGAAATAGACTAAGAGGTGACAAACAATACACCCTCAAACTTACCAAACTGCCTAACATGCAACGAGGCCAAAACTACGGATCACATTACGGAACAATTCACGATCAAAATTACAAACATGATCAAAATACAAACTCTACTCACAAAAACAAAAAACAAAAACTATTTGACACACTCAAAAAACATAAAAGAAATCTAAGAATACATTAAAAAACTATTTGACACACTCAAAAAACATAGAGAAATCTTAGAATACATTAAAAAATTTGCAAACGTATAAATAAAGCAAATTGTGGCTGCATCAGACAAAGCCGCATATAGGGTGATTTTTTTCACCCAACATATCTCGGGACAAAACTAAAAAATCCCGGAACACGTCAATTTTTATTTCGACATCTTTTGGACATATGGTTGACATATGTGCACTTTTCCCACTCTCTCCAACAAGCACCTATCAACATTTTTAAATGAAGTGGGTCACTTTGTGACAAAAAATATTTGAAAGGTATTAATGTCAGTAATTTATGTGTGATTTTTTAATTATTTATATATTTTAAATATGTAACCTAATTTTTTTTCTCTAAATTAATATAAAATTAGCAAAACATTTGAGTACCCAAAATTACGTAAATTTTTATATTGAAGAAATCGTCAATTTTTTTCAATGTTTAAATTTGCAATCTGAAATAAGTATTGCTTAAAATAATAAAATATAAGCAAAACATTTAAAAACCACAAAACACGTCAATTTTTATTTTAATGGCGTCGTCTGTTGACATATCTGTCAATTTCTCCCTTCTCTCCAATAGCATATTTCCAAATTTTTAAACGGAAAGACCCACTAGTGACACTTCATTTGAAAGGTCAGTAATTTTTTTTTAATATTCTAATTACGTAGCCTGATTTTTTTTCTGTAAATTAATGTAAATTTAGCAAAACATTTGACTACCCAAAAACACTTCAATTTTTATATTGAAGAGATTATCTTTTTACATATCGTTGACATGTGTCAGACACGTACTAAATTTTTTTTTAAAACCAACAAAATATACGCCACAAAAATTCTGACATAGAGCTTTCAACTGATGTTTCACAAGTGGGTCATTCCGTTAAAAAAATTTAAGTGGTACTCATTGAAGGGGAGAAAGAAAATGTCAGACATGTCAGCTGTATGTCAAAAGACGACCCTATTAAAATCAAAATTTTCATTTTTCAGGGTTTTTAAATGTTGAGACTATTTCATATTATTTTAAGAAATAAATATTTCAGACTGTAAATTTAAACATTTTTTAATATTATATTTTAATTATATAATTGTATATTTGTATGTAGATATTTAGAAATAAAATAAAGAAATGAAAGTTTACTAGAATTTTAACATTTTTACAAACGTTGTCTATATAGTAGCAAATTTAATTTGAACGAATAAATAACCTCAAGTCAGTTTTATTTTAAATTCTTAATTATATTAATTTGGAATTTACAATTTTGCTTTACTTTGTTTATAAACAGTGGTAACTACGCAGATAAACGTTTATGATCTATCCAACATTGTTTAGTACGTGAAGTGCCACTATATATAAAGACCATACTTTTTTATTGCCTTATGTAAATAAGTGTATTGTAAAACTAACGTAGACTTACACGGCCAATATATCCCAAAACAGCTTGAAACCAACTTGGTCTCACATGTCACTTAACGTGTTACACATTGTCCATTAATCAGTTGTGTACGTCTTTGCGGTTTGATTCAAATCATATGCGATACCATTTAGGTATATTATGTTGGTTCTGTATTATGAGCCGAATCTTGTATTATTTATCCCATGATGTGTTCTAAATAGATTGCAAGTTTGATTTGGATTATTTTATTATAAGTCTTAATTTCACAGATTGTTATTTTTCGTTGTAAGTTTGTTTAGAATGATTTTATTTTCCGTCTTATTTTGAAATCTAAAAATGAGTTTTTCTTCAATAAATGTCTCAGTTACAGACACAAGTATTTTCAATTTAATATTAAGTTCTTATTTAATTTCTTTTCTTTTCACATTTTTTGCTTTAAAATTAAGACAAGAGGCCATGGATGGATGGATAGTACATTGGACCGTTTACCGCCAGACTGCGCATGTGCATGTGCAAATTCCATTTCAATCTGTACATTAGTCTTCACGAGATTTTTTTAATTCTGAATTAATAAATTGAAAGAAGTGGTTATGCAAGAATGGATATATAGACTGCGCATGTACAAGAGTGTGATAGCAAACACTCATCAATTAGCCAAAAGTCTATTTCAGCATGTGTATCAGTGGCCATAAGTATTTTTAAAAAATTTATAATTTAATTGAATATCACTACCATTATTGGTGTCATACAAAATGTATCTAAAAAACTAAGTAGTTTGGTAGAAATTGGTAGGTGTATCGGCCCGTAATTGCAATGTAGTTCATGGCAGTCTCTGCTCCGGTGACCGTGATCTAATTAAAACGTAAATTTCAATTTATTCCCATAACGTAGAACGCGTTGTTCTTGCAAGCTGTTCAGCCGTAAGGTACTTTTATATATCTTGGTTATTTGGTATCCAAATCAGGCGTACTTTGTTATTTTTGGATTGTGCATCCTAACTGTGTATAACTATGCCAGAACTATTTTGGATTGTTTTACTGGCGATTGAAACATCTATAGCATCACATATCATGGAAATCGGTTTGTTCTAATCTCAACTCAATCATATTCCGCTTGGAAAACAGAACCATATTTGCTCTATAATAACGCAATCTGCTTTCTGCGGTGTAAATTTTAAATTTAGTTGTCTTGTATTTTTATTGTTTGCGTAGTTCTCTTCAACATATTCCGCCTCGGAAAAACTATTGGGAAACTTTTAAATCAGAATTTACTAGAAAATATCTGTCTCTATTTAATTTAATTAGAATTTTATTTTTGAGTTAAAAACCTTAAATATTTTTAAAAGACGAGAAGGCCCTATAGAGTTTTGGTATCAAAAGGTTGTTTTTTAAGAAAGGAAACTCATTTAAAAACAAAACAGACAAGGCTATCAAATAATAAAACTTTTGTTATATACAGAATACTGATAAGTATTTTGGTTCTGTGTGTTTAAAATGAAACGATTTTACTGTAATCGTGATTATGTGGATATATTAAAAAAAATAGGTGCATGTTATAATAATAGCTGAGGCTATGGCGTATTTTGAGATGTTGCCAAACCTTCAGCACCCTAATGAAATACTATAAGTCGGCAGAACAAATAATACTGGAAAAAGTAATTTAAATCTTCCAAAAAATCAAACAAGACGTTAGCTTTTACTAAATGTCTACCAAAAAGAACAAATCCGTGAAATAAATTTTTCTGAGAAATAAAGATTACTGAGGAAAAATGGTCTGCATTCATTTAAATTAAAAGTTAAAAATTTGCGGGAATACTACAATGATCTACATTTTAATGAAAAGATTTTGTGGTGGGATGAATCCAAATTTACTAAAACAGGTAGCAATAACCTGCACGAATAAAAGATGAAAACTTTCTGCTAACACAAAAAATCTTAAATGTTATTTTTAACATAACCAATTATTATTGCTGAGAAAAAATGGTCTGCATTCATTTAGATCTTAAGAAGTTAAAATTTTGCGGGAATAGGAAACCTAGTTTTTGCATATGGTTGTTGCATAACATAAATAATGATCTACATTTGAATGAAACAATTTTGTGGAGTGATGAATCCAAATTTACTGAAACAGGTCTCATAAAAGCCATAATTTGCACGAATGAAAGATGAAAACCTTCGTTGTTGTTGTTTAATTATAAGGGTGGTTTCGACCTATACTACGTGGTACTTCATTATAAAATAAAACAATTAACTAATTATTTACCACAAAAATATTTATTGAAAATCAATATATTAATGACTTAAGTTTCGACTTGTGAAGGTCATTATCAAGTGTGCCGAAATTGATAAAAATAATTGTAACCCATTTGTTAATATTTGATATGAGCAGTCAGAATTAAACCTATATAGTTCACCTCTTTGTAATGACATGTGAATTAAATTTATTTATGTTCATTATTTTATATATTTTTGTTATTTTACTTTTTCTAAAAATATAATCCATTGTAATTTTTATTTAATCTTTTCTTTGTACTTTGTTGTGCCATTTGTTTTTTATTTATTAGTAATTATTAATTTGATGTTATCCGCTTACTTATCCTGTCTAATGATGTTTTGTCTACGTATATAAATGTCTTTTTTCTGTACTTGTTCAAACTTG
>JARJEC010087312.1:0-15111 GCA_030264575.1 Tachinus sp. AB-2021 | reverse complement strand
TCATTTTTATTATAATATATATATATATATATATATATATATATATATATATATTTGTTTAGAAAACAGCAAAATAATCAAAAAAATCAATAATCTGTTTATTTTTCTTGTTAACGTTTCATTTCTTTATGTAGTTTTTGAAAGAAGCGAATTCAACATTTACCTAATTTTCCTTTTTTCTTTTCTTTTTAGTTTTATTGTTATTACTTTATTATTATTTATTTTAATAAAGTAAAATCATATTAAAATTTGGATAATTTAATAATTTTGAAAAAGAATTCAAAATGTAATGTAATGTACTGTAATGTGTACTTAAATATACATAAATATACGGCAATTTAGTGCTCAATTAGAATGTACTAAATTAATATGTAAAGTTTTTTAAAATTTATTTTTAAATATCGCATTGAGTAATTTTGAACCTTTCGTTCGTAATTGTATCATTTATTTGACATTGGCACAGTGTGTATAATGCCAAAATGCAAGTGACTCCAAAATAAAAAGGTAAAAAAGCAAATTGCAACAAATATGAGTCTTCCCGTTTGGCTCAAACCTGTTGAGCTATTTTTTTGGCATCACAAAAATAAAAATAGTAATAATAGCACGTTTCTTTAAATTCCGATGGTAGCAATTTAATCCATTTCGATTAATAATTATAACGACAATCATAACATTGTGAAAATATGTTTATTTAAATCAAACTACGCTTTCCTATTCTTTGCAAAATCTTACAACATACAAATAATTTGTGAAGTAATATTTGGCACAAGTTTTAGTCGGCGTGCGTATATTTAGCACGGAAAATAGATTCTTATTATTCGTGAAGTTCAAAGAAGAAACGCGCTCGTTTCAAGATTAAATAAATAAATAAATAAATAAATAAATAAATAAATAAATAAGGTGCGATTTTTAATAAGCGTGGTTTTATTTTATAATATTAATTGCGATTCGTTTAGTTGGTCTACCAACTAAACAATTTACAATCTGATCAAATGACAATGTTCAAAAGTTATAGTCATTCACCATCCATATTATCAAAGTGTTTGGTTGTTGTAGTTGTAACTGTCATTTATGAAATAAAAATATCAAGAACAGTTATTTTGTTGTTTGTAAAATTAAAAAAAATATTTCAAAATCTTCCAAAATGCTTCAAAATCTCGGTTAGTTAATTTTTCAACATGTAGTGATTAGTTTTACAACATACTCAAAAATATTATGGAATGTCGATAATTATACTAATGTCAAATATCAAAAACTAAAAACCGCAAAATGTAAATAAATATTTTTACAAAATCTCCAGATTTGTCTGAAAAATGTGCGGATAAATAACGCCAAACTCAAAATATGGTAAAATATTAGGAAATTTTAAAAAATGGTCGGGAAATGCAGCAAAATGTCAGTAAATGTAGCATTTAAAGTTTTCTTCTTTTGCTATCTCTTTTACCCTCTAAGGCGTCAGATATTAGTTATTAAGATCTTAAGATTTGCTCTATTTTCCCAGCTGTTCCATCCTGAGTTTTCTCGGTTTCCTCGGTTCTTTCATAGTTTTGTTAATCTTACCGTGGACACATATCATTTTAGTTGCTTCTTTGCTTTAAAGTTTATTTGTCATAGTGTTATGTTTTATATTGGGCGTTCGTTCTTTTTCTTGTGGAATTTGCTAACGTTTGATATTTTTCTGTAGAATTTTATTTCTATCGTTGTTTGCTTATTTTTGTGTACCAGTAGTGTGGACATTTCTTGGCACCAGTCAGTTGGTGTTGTTGCTTATATTGCATATATTTATCCATTTATCCATTCCTCTGCTTTTTAGCCTCCTTATTTGATTAGTTCTGAATTAGTCCCCTGTTTGCAATTCTTTTATTGCGTTCTGTATTATAATTTCGTTGTCTTGAACGATCCGTTCGGTTTGTTCTTTGCCGAGAATTTTCTTGGGAACACTACCAAATGTAAAAAAAATGTAACCAATATTTAACAATTTGTACTAAACTGCAAAATAATCGGATCATAAAATTCTAACGATAATTATTAAACATTTTTAGGTTCACATAAACCTGCAATTATATAACAAAATGTTCAATTTCAATTTTATCACATTAAATAAATTGATCAAATAGTATGGAGAAAAAAATGTATAATCAACGTTTAAGTACCTATTTATAGATTTTATCTTAATTCTCGCAATTTTAATTACTAACTATTAGTAATCATTTATCGAAATCATTTTGTATGATACACACTAATTGACTCATTTTTTGATCGATATTAATCATTAGTGCAGTGCAATTACAAAAAACAAAAATCAAAGCATTTGAATCATTTTTACCACATTCAATAATTATCAACTTGCGGTTTTAATTGTTGAGAAAAGTACAATTAGCTAATATAAATATTAGTTCTTTTTGTAAATATTAAAAGTAAACTGCTGGAAAAGTAATATTTGTTCATTGTATTGGCACTATTGAATACGGTTACGTAGGTAGATTAAATAAATTTAACGATTATGTAACGTAGAGAATTTAAACTAAGTATATTTGTCGTATGTTTTATATAAATAAATTCTTATAAACGCAATAAAACTAATTCATTCAGTTTCGAAACCGATTATAATTGGAATAATTAGTAAATGATGATTTCATGATTTATTTAATTTAATAACAAATTTGATTTTAATTTTTAAGATTTGTTATACAAAAATATTGAATCGAGTGTGTATATTGTATATATGTACGTTTATTTTGCAGAAATAAATTTGTCACAAAATATAGGTGGTACAAATTAAATGTTTGAAATGCCCATAAAACTGTTAGGTTAAACAAATGTTTTTTAACTCTGTGTGATATGATATTATTATGTACTTCGTGATGATTTTATATTTTTATGCTTTATTCATTTTTATTTAATAACATCTTAAAAAAAGACCTTTTCAAAAATAAATAAATAATAACAATTAATTTCATCGATTGTTTTTAACTAAACTAATGCTATTTTTAATCAATATAATAATAAATAATTTTGTTATACATAATAAAAAATTAGCTGGAAATAGCTAGATTTTGGTGAGACCAAGAGCGTAGGAAAAAAATATTGAAACTGTGATTTTATTCGAATTTTTAGAACAGTTTTTTTAATAAAATTTATTTCATTGTTATCCCGCTTTCTTGTTGAAACTTTATTTACGTCTGTCAAGTTTGGGCTACCTATGTTTAGACCAAGGTTCAGCTGCGAATTTATGCCAAAGGTTAAGAATGTGCTTGATTAATCGTTTCCGTTTTTTTATGTAATTTATTTAGATTGTAAGTAATATCTGGATGAATTTCGTAATTCATGGTGTTTGTTACATTGTTACATTGTACGATTTTGTCGAATTATCATCAATTTAATCTATCTTAATTATTTGTCAGCGAAATATAATAAATTATCTTATCACATATGAAATGATAAAATGTTACTTACAAATTATATCATTTGTAATTTTGTTCTTACGCAACATTATAAATTGTTTTCTCAATAAATAATTATTTGCGAATATTATCATTATCTTTACATTATTTGATTTGAAATCAATTTTATTATTATCGCTAATGGAATAGTAATTTTTATACTAAGATCATTTTGATTAATTCTCGATTAATACGTTAGCCACCACAGTTATAATGTCTTATAAAATAAGCCAAATGTTTACAAAATATGAAACTTGAATGTTGCTTTTGCAAAATTTAAATTTCACATAAAAAGCAAAAAATCTTATTTTTTAAAGACATAATAATTAAAATTAAAATAATAGACGATTGTAAAAACTATAATTCAGTAAAAATATATTTTTGAAGACTGTATATGCAGTGTAATCTTAATAAAATTATTAATTGTATAAATCGTGAGAGAGAAACAGTATTAAACAAATATCGAAAAGAATGAAAATAAGGAAAAGTTGTCAAAAATTAACTAAATAATAGAATAGAATAAAACAGAAGAATAAAATAGATTAGAATTTATACTTTTGAAAGTCAATGAAAAACTGAACAACTTCAGAGAATGAATGAAAAATTGTGAAAACCATTAAAGAATTATTAATATAAGTAAATTATGTAAAAATATATAAGCCATTACAAAAGTCAATAAAACATTGATAAAACTTATAAAAATGTAAAAACTAATGAAAATCTATATAAGTTGTAAAAAAAACACTGTTTTTACTGAAAACACGTTTACAACTGCTTAGAAATAGTTTTAATCGCTTTTAATTGATATTGTATTTCTGATATGATTTGATATGATAATAAGCATACAAAATATCAAAGAAAGTCATAAAAATATTTACATTTTGAATAACATTTTATAATAGCCTGTTTTGAAAATCGCATAAAGCTAAATTTTGATTAAAACATTATTTTCATTAAAAAATTGTTTTTTGAGCCCTCGTATAACTTGTACTGTCCGTAGAGGGCTCCGGTAAATTTGAATGAATAAATTGCGATAAAAAATGTTAATTGTTTTATTGTATTATTAACAAAAATATATATTTTTAAGATTAATCGGCAAATTAATTTGTTGAAACGCTAAACTTTTTTTAGCTTTTAAAATATTTATTAATAAAATAATGTTGGTCTTTTATTGGAAAATTTCGTGCAACATCCACAAAAATAATAAAGCACAATAAAAAATAATTGATATAAAAATTTGTGTAATTTTACTATTATTAATATTATTAATATTACATCATAAAATATGATATTAATAAACACATTTCATCATTTGGCGAACATTTATGATTTTAAATATTAGTTTTTCATCAGTCTCATCAACTTGATTTTGTAAATGAAGGAAAAAATTTAAGATAGAATTAAACATTCGCATTTCCACTAAATAAGTTTGCCATAGAAATGAACAATTTTAATAATATCACATTTTATTGTAAGTAAAGTAAATAAGTAAGTGAGTGAGTAAGTAAGTAAGTAAGTAAGTGAGTAAGTGAGTAAGTGAGCGAGCGAGCGAGCGAGTAAGTGAGTAACAGGATATTGCCGGGACGAAAAATGTAGTAATATCACTGTTAAACTATTAAATGTTAAACTGGTCACTATTTGTATTAAATAAAATAATAAATTTCACTGTAGAATAAATTCCACTGCACAAATCCTTATTTTGGTTTGGTTGGAAACATGAGAAACTTTCGGATCAAGAATAGCATTGTAATCAAATAAAACTTGTCTCGGCACAGCTTGCCTATTGATAGATTATTTGAACAATTAGAGACCCATCCCAAAAAGAATATATGCCGTTATTTTATTTTATTGTGACAATTCCGGCGCTTGGCCGTAATTTGGCGCAGAGTAACGGCTGCCAAAAATTGTGCGACTGAGAAGTGTAGATAGGAGTAGGAGAATATAGATTTCTATTGTTTCGAAGGGGCTTTAATTTTCTAGGGGGGTCAGAACTAAGAAAGAAAAAAAATGTATCGTAGAGGTAGGTAGGGTAGGTCGTGCAAGCTAACTATTGGTTCGTTCTAATTCCGGGCAGAAGTGACGTCACCAAATGTAGGGTAGTGGGGTCGGGAACGCCGAGTACAAGCAGCTCTTCCTCGCAGGCTAGAAGCTCATAATCAGTTCACTCCTCACCGAGTGTGTTTCTAAACTGACAAGTTACATTAAGGTGAGATAAATAAATATACAGATAAAACTTAGCAACATCAATTTGTCTTATCCATGATAATATGTATAATAATTTTGTGAGGTTCTCATTTCACATTTCATTTCAATCATCATTCATCATTCATCATTCGTTTCCATTATGCAAACGCGCTAAATTAACGAGTCAAAAGCGTAAGTAGAGTTTTAGTTTTTAAGTGCTTTTCGTGCTTCATTTAGACTTTCGGAAAATCGATTATCTTGCGAAAATAACGCGATGTAAAAAATATTTATTATATTGTTAGTGTTTGCGCAGTCATTGCGAAAAATCCATACGCATCTCTTATGTAATGTATGTATCATGCTCGACGATATTATTTTCAAATTTCGAATCCCACTCGGTAGGAAACAATCATTCAATGAGTGCAGCAGCATCGTTTAATACAGTCGGGTACGAATTAAAATTGATTGCCCGGTCCACTTAACAATAAATGAGCGTAAATAGCGTATCAGTTGCGTTCAGTTGCCTTCAGTTGCCTTCAGTTGCGTTCAGTCGAGATCGGCCGCGGACGCGGATACGGATAGCTTCTTAAAATGTGTGTATTTATAATAGCAGCTAACGCCTCGACGTTATGCAACCCAACTAACTTTGAATTGAATTAATGCGGGCTTGGATGCTGCAATCAATTGAGAGTATGTACAATTTAACTCATTGGCACATGACTCGGTGATTACGTAACAGCACGGACGTGAATTATATTTAGCATGGTGTTTATTGTGATGCGTTCACTTTTGGTGAATGCGCCGGTGATGTTGGCGCGGATGTCTGGTGTCAAGGTTGCGAGCGCGGGTTTCAAACACGCAGGACGATTCATTGAATCTGATGCTGGTGCTGATGCGTGTATCGATCTGCTAAGGCTAAGGGATGATGTTGCGAGGAGGCGCCACCGGCAAGGCGCTGCTGCACTGACAGTAGCGTCGCTCTTCAGTTTAGGGTGAATAGAGCGGTAGGGTTGTTCGGCCTAACGCCTTTACTAGAAGGGCGGCGTCCCAAAACCCCATGTCTAGTCCAACCTTTTATTAGTTAGTAGTTGTAGTGTTTTTTAATCAAGTGTCTTGAATCCCTTTAGAGTAGATTTTATTATTTATTATTATTAGATTTTGTACAATTTTATTAAGTTCAATTCAATTCAATTCGATTCGATTCGATTCGATTCAATTCAATTAAGTTGAAATCAAAATGGGAGGTTGTGCGTCTAAGGAGAACGGCAAAAAGGCCAAAGAGGATGAGCCGGGGTTTGTACAATACGTGTTTTGGTTTTGGTGTTGGTGTCTGCATGGGTCAATCAATATCAACGGTCTCCAAACGGCCTCAATGCCACGGTCACAAATATTTATGTAAATTTCTTGCGCGTTCTATTCTACCGCCACCGATTCAAATAAGTACGCTATTTTTTTCTTTTCTTTTTTTCTTTAAATCACCTCCTCTATCTTATATATCCCCGCTTTCACATTTCTTTCACTCACACACCGTGGCTTCTTCATCATATTTTGATCGTGGCTAACATTTTTTCAACTTTTTTTAATTTCCCTAATTTTTATTTTGCAGGAACGCGGACACCATGGTTGACCAAGCTGTACTTGACAAATTGGAAGCTGGCTTCAAGAAATTGGAAGCTTCAGATTCCAAATCCCTCTTAAAGAAGTACCTCACCAGGGAAATTTTTGACAACCTTAAGACCAAGAAGACCTCTTTCGGTTCCACCCTTCTTGATGTTATCCAGTCAGGTAAAAATAACAAATAACGAATAACGAACAACAAATTTTTCATTTTTAATTATTCTTTAAATGTCGTTGATCGAATCAAATCCTCAAAATCAATACTTACTGAAGCTATCTTTATACAATCTTTCAAATTGTTTTCGCATTTATCAAACATTGTTTTTTTTTAAAGCTATAAGTAGATAAGTATATTAAAATCCAAATAAAAAAATTATATATTCAAATAATAAATGAGTATCCATTTGAAATACATAAAACATTATTGAGTCACAAACGGCAAATTTGAAAATATTTATCAATTTTTTTAATAATAATCTAACATTTAATTTGTCCGACAAAACAAATATAAAAATACAAATCGTTACTTATATCAAAGCAAAAAGATTTCTTTTTGTTAAAGGAAAGAATAAAATGACTTTTATACTTTTTGTCTACTTCAACAACTTCATTACAGGCTTATTAAATCCCGAAAGATTTGAGGATTGTAATATTATCATCATTATCAAGAAGCTTACCTATTTAAATTTCTGATTAATCTATAATAAGATCACAATACAACATATTTTCCTATTTCTATTATTACTATCGCGTGCCAACAACATCAATAAATTACATCCTGATAATTATTCGTACATTAGTAACTAACAACAAAACTTTTATATATCGATTGTGGAATATAATATTCAGATAATGATATGTTTGATTTCCAAATTGTTTCGAGGTAATTTTTTCTTTCAATCGATCAAATTGCACAAAGCACTGCTTTATTCCATAGTTATTTTTAGTATTTTCTATATTGTCAGAAAATAAATAAAATATCGTTTGAAATTAAATTTAAATTTAATCGATTGAGTGCGGTCAGTTTTGGTTCTCTTCAATAAGCAACAGAAACTGAACTGATGTCTGATTTTTAACAAGGTAAAAAGACAAGAAATTTAGTAAAATAATCAATAATCAATTCGCAATAAGTTAAAAATTACGAGTATAAGTCCAGCGATTACGTTATATATATATATATATATATATATATATATATATATATATATATACTCTGTGAGTACACTAATACTTTTTTCTTTCTTTAAATTACTTCAAATGTTAGTATAGTAATCAATAACTAACATTTGAAGTAATTTAAAGAAAGAAAAAAGTATTAGTGTACTCACAGACTAGCGAGATTTTATAATTTAAAATTACGAAATCAATTTGCAACAATTGCAATCCTACGTTACAAATTGATTTTGTAATTGTACTTCTTTTTTAACTTGTTTGTATAAAATCCGTTGTTCTTAGCAAAATGTATGTATGTAAAGTCCAAATATCAAATAAATAAATAAATCAAAAATAATATTATTATATACATATAGTATATAATAATATATTTGTATTTTTCTTTATCTGTAAATCTGTTGGTAAAAGTGACAATCAAACACATTGGCATTAATTGAGCAAATTAACGTGTGGAAATGTTGTTACAGGTTTGGAAAACCACGACTCCGGTGTAGGAATCTACGCCCCCGATGCCGAATCATACACCACCTTCGCCGATTTGTTCGACCCCATCATTGAAGATTACCATGGTGGATTCAAGAAGACCGACAAGCATCCACCAAAGAACTGGGGTGATGTAGCTGTCTTCGCCAATCTTGACCCGGCCGGTGAATACATCGTATCCACCCGCGTACGTTGCGGCCGCTCCATGGAAGGTTACCCATTCAACCCATGCTTAACCGAAGAACAATACAAAGAAATGGAACAAAAAGTAGCCACCACCTTGTCTGGTCTTGAAGGTGAACTTAAAGGTACCTTCTACCCATTGACCGGCATGGGCAAGGAAGTCCAACAAAAGCTCATTGATGACCATTTCCTCTTCAAAGAAGGAGATCGTTTCTTGCAACACGCTAACGCTTGCCGTTATTGGCCATCCGGCCGTGGCATCTTCCACAACGACAACAAGACCTTCTTGGTCTGGTGCAACGAAGAAGATCATCTTCGTCTCATCTCCATGCAAATGGGTGGTGATCTTGGTGAGGTATACCGCCGTCTCGTAACTGCTGTCAACGACATTGAAAAGCGCGTACCATTCTCCCACAATGACAGATTGGGTTTCCTTACCTTCTGCCCAACCAACTTGGGAACAACTGTCCGTGCCTCCGTACACATCAAGGTACCCAAACTCGCCGCCAACAAGGCCAAGCTCGATGAAATTGCCGGCAAATACAACTTGCAAGTACGCGGCACCCGTGGTGAACACACTGAAGCCGAAGGTGGCATCTACGACATCTCCAACAAGAGGCGCATGGGTCTCACCGAATTCGATGCCGTCAAGGAAATGTACGATGGCATTGCTGAACTCATCAAGATGGAGAAGGAAGCCGCCTAAGAAGTGCAAAGCGATCTCAACAACGCATCATCGCACTGCACTCTTTGTAACATCAAAGACATAATGTACCTCTACCAAATATTAATTTAAGATAACACACGTGATTACATCCGATCCGATCCGAATATTGCACGATTCGGTATCAGTGATTGCTTAGCCAAAGATTTAATGGTGTATGGACATTTGTTAGTGTATACTCAGCTTATAGTCGGCGTTGTTTTTAAAACTGACAAATTCATACTAATATACCAAAGCATTGGATTAACCAAGACATATTATTTATAATTATAAAAGTAAAAACGTAAATGTAAAAAATAAATATAACGTTATTCAGCTGAATGTTGAATCGTTAATAATAAATTAGGTCCAATGTACCGGATATTTCATTCGACCACCTATCCCATTTCCGATTAAAATGTAAACAAGAAAAATCCATCTTTCCTAAATAGTGTCACACGTTATACATAAATGTACACGTTTTAAAAATATGTATAACATTTTCTTACAGTAGTGCTACACATTTTATATTTTCAGGTTGTTCGTTTGGATCAACTTTTTATTTAATTTTTTTTCAAAAAACACGAATTAAAAAAAAATTATTAGAATAATATAATAAAATTTATGTTTTTTTTATGATTATCAAACAAAAAGTTAATAAACATCACAAAATGTCAATGGACTTCCATAATTTGTTAAAAAAGTCTATTTAACCGAATCACAATATACGCAAACTTGCAAAATATATTTGTTTCTATCACCGTATGATGATGAGCAGGTAATAGGTTGAAACTAGTCCGGTTTAATATAATATAATATAAAAAGTTGTTTTATTTATTAAAATGCAAAAATGCAATATCACATAGTAAAGGCTACCACTATTCAATTTTTAAAAATCTCTGCCTATTATTTTTTATAATTTAAAAATTGAACTTCACTTATTTTACAATCTTCAAAGTGTAAAATTTAAATTCAAGTTAGAAAAGGCAACAATAACAAAAAATTATTAAGTATAAATAATTTATAGTTATATGTCATCTTATTTTTATAAAATAAGAATATTTTATAATTAAAAAAAATATACTGTTGTTTGTTTAGTTGCTGCATTAGTCTCGTATCAGACAGGTCTTAGACATGTTTTAAACAAAATTATATTTTATATTTTATTCACTATTTTAAACACAAAAACGATATTAAACAATAAAACAGAGATTTTTCTTTAAAATAAGAAAAACATGTTGGGACAACGTGATTTTAAGGCTCCCCCAGATTTTATATTTCGCGCCGGAAATATTCACTGCCGCGCCGCGCCGTGGCAAAGGAATAATATAAATAGCAGCTATGAAAATACACGATCTCACGAACGCGAAATTTTGCACCGGTCTGAGCGAGCGCGTGCGCAAGACGTTGCGAATTATTCGAATAATTTCGCGCAGATCTGGGGGAGCGTTTAAACATATTTTATTAAAATTAGTTTAAATTTTTCTTTACGACACTTTTTTAGTGCCACTTTTTACATTGTTATACGTTTCTATATACTATATTAATTAATTTATTCTACTCTTATGTTAGTAAGGTTAAAGTTAATTACACACAATTTACAATATTATAAACATAAGTAAATAAGTCATTAATTACTAACTGCGTTACTTTACGTAATAAATTAAAATTAAAATTAATCAAATTATACCAAGATTGTAAATAACAATTATTCACAATTTAAATTTTTAAATGGAGTTGAAATTAGAACATTATAATTATTAAATGAGAGAGATACTTCCGTAGCTCAATTGGTAGAGCAGTGGACATGAAATCCAAAGCTTATTGGTGAATTTTTTGAAACATTTATTTCAAAATGGAGTAATGACGTAGTAATTATTTAATAATTATAATATTCTAATTTTAACTTGGGCTCCATTTAAATAATTCAAATTGTAAATAATGATTATTTACAATAATTGTATAATATCGGTCTTCGCCGAAAATTTCCGTGTCCATTGTGCTAGCATAGACTAGACATACACACAAATGTATATGTGTAAGCATATCATGTAGGGGATGTTTCAAAAATTAACTTTGACGTGGTTGTAGAACAAAAAACCAATGCCAATTGAGATACCTAGAGCAGTGGACATGAAATGTAAAGCTTATGGGTTTGATAGTATTTCAAATGCAGTAATGGCGTAGTAATTACTTAATAATTCTATTATTCTAATTTCAATCAAATTTTGCTGATCTTTTAATAGAGTAATATAAGTAATTACTCATTCGATACAAAATTCAAAATTTTACAAAAATTAAATTTACTAGAATCGATAAAGAAATTAATAAATAGAAAAATTAAAATATTCTATTAAATGATCAGGTTGGTGATTTAAATCATTCCCTTTTATTAAACAATTAGAAATTAAATTTTAAATTTGAATAAAATTAAATTGTAGTTTCTTTTCTGTTATTATATTTATTATTGTTTACCTGACAATGATTTTGTGCAC
Organism: Tachinus sp. AB-2021; assembly: GCA_030264575.1. Lineage (NCBI taxonomy): Eukaryota > Metazoa > Arthropoda > Insecta > Coleoptera > Staphylinidae > Tachinus > Tachinus sp. AB-2021. The sequence continues at coordinate 2,830 of JARJEC010087312.1, read as the reverse complement.
AATATTCGTTATATTTTTTGAAACAATTTATTGTATTTTATTTATATTAATTTAAAATATGTGCGAACAAGTAGAGTCAAATACAATCAAATATTTATTATTATAAAATACTACTGAAACATTTTACCAGATTTGAACAAATCTGAAAAACTCGATTTTCTGATTATTTATCACTTGGTATATTTGAAAGTGGCTAAGTAGATACCGACACATGCGCAAAATTTTCTGATGAAAAGCACAATAAAAAGGTTTCCCATGTGCACAGTTTTTGGCAGTCACTGCACAACATTTTGGCATTGAGTATATTTGTTCAAGCTTTTGACATTCCTTGCGACAGTTTTAAAATAATTATAGACAATTGTTTCACTCGTGATAAAAAACATAGTAAATTGTTTTATTTATAAGAATGGATTATCACATAGTAACGGTCACTTCAATTAGTTATATTTAATTGTTTCACTCTTTATAGCTCATCACTGCACCTTATGATTGATTGATTGATTGATTGATTGATTGATTGATTAACACGTAAATCAAGAAATTGTGTGAAGCGCAAAACAATTCTCCGTCTAGTTAATAACGGTTGTCGACTTTAAACCCTTTTGATTCAATGACCCGATTGGCGTTGCTTCAAAAATAATTATAACAAATTAATTGTAAAAATGAATAAATTAATTATTCAAATTAATGTTTTAAATATCGCGCCTTACCAGATATAAAAAATGTAAATCAAAAGATTAAATGTAAATCTTTATCTGCTAAATCAACAATGATTTTGTAAACACTCAGATTACAAATTGTAAACAATTAATTGTTTTTATAATTTTTGGTATCAACATCATCTATCTGCATAATAATGCAGAAATATTTCAAAGGTGGTAGGTAAATTGATTTGACTTAAGCTACACTGTTAATACGACGTCCATTAAGTTGTGAGCAGTGGTACCGTTCAAATGTGTTTCAAAGTTTTCGTAAACTTCATCGTCAAATTGTTATCAACAATTTGCAGAACATCGCTTGAGATGGAGCAAAATGTTGAAAACAACCTCGCCGTACCAATGGAGGACCAGGGTAACCGATTTTTTTAAATATCTTTATCATCTTTTTTAAAATTGTATTGTTACATATAGCAATATAATAGTTTTTCTGTTTTAAATCATTTCATTTCAATTAATTAGTATACTATTATTGTTGACCACTTATCCGGTTCATTTATTTACTTAAATCAGCTGAAAAAATCTTTTAAAGTAGCTTTAGGAGTACATAGTTTGCTTGTTAATTTGCAAAAATTGCTCACATTTACACAAAGTAATAAATGTTTGATTCATTTGACACAACACAATCAATAGATTTTATGTAAAAATTAGTCAAATTGTAGTAAAATAAGAGAAAACGCCCAAATGTTTGGTTAAATTCCGTTTAGAATTCATAATTATAATCACCGAATAGATGTTTTAAGTGAATCATAACGTATCGCGATTAAATTATTTATGTTGATTATCTCGATGGAATAAAACACTAACAAAACAAAACAAAACAAAAGAAAACAAAACAACACAACACACACTTTTAATTCAGTATGTTTATCCATCATGAATGTAAATAATTTTATAAAATATTTAATTTCAATTCAACGTTGATAAATTATCAAGCGTATATTTTAATTTTGATAAGTATTATATTTTTTTACAGATTTGCAATTGTTTATGTTAATGTATTATTTTAATAAATTGCAATTTATCGTAAAGAAAGTTACCAAGTACGCGAATTTTGTTATAAAATTCAAATTCAATACACAACATTTTTATTACACAAAATTACAAAAATTGCTTTCCTTAACAACAATTCGGAGAAAGATGTTTACATATGTTGACGGCAGTGCAACTTATACAAGAGCTTGTACTGACACACAATTATGATAAAATAATAGTTACGAATGGTCGCGTAGTAACAGTCGATTCCATCAATTTTATTTAATAATTATTTAATTTTTATTACTAGATATTTTTGCTGTACTAATTATATTATTTAAAAAACCGTGTTTACATAGACTAGGTACATAAAATATTTATTTTGCACATCGATAAACATTTTAAAATTTTTTAATGATTTTAGGTTCAACGACCACTTTCTTAAATTTAAGTATTTATTTATCATAAATGTATTGTACCAACATTTTTGTTTGACAACTTTTGCGTTTTTGAGTCGTTGAATTGAAAAATTACGTTACTTAAAATAATAATTCAACAAATTAAGCAAAACTTTGAAAGCATTGATGACAGAGTTTTGTTTTTTCAAATTTCTATTGGAGATATAAAACAAAATTAGTACATATAAAAATTAATATATTTGTTTACAGGTTTGATTGCTTTGTCTCCTAGTCAACTTACAGCAACACCAGAAATGGCCATCCCGTCGTCTTTGAGAACAGCACATGTCTTAGGTGCCATTCCGAGGTATGCCAGCATAAATTCCGAAAATTCCGCCTCAGTTTCCAGCTCCAACTTTACTGACGATTGCCCTAAGTACAGCGATTTATATCCGAATTGCAAGCTTGTTGATACATCTCCCAAATCCAGCAGTTACGTATTGTCGTACACAAAAGGTTACCCCGATGTATTTCAAAACAATCTGAAATATGCCGATAGTCTTAAGCACGTAGATAAACTTCCAGAATACAAAGACGTTGTTAAAGTACACACTGTCAACGAGACCAGTTTGTTGAACTCCGATTTAACTACCTACCAAACCAATGTTGTCCCAACGACCGCTAATTTTGTTGGCAACTGCACTTCCATTCCCCGTGAGACCAATCCCACTAAGAGCACCG
>JARJEC010087305.1:0-11898 GCA_030264575.1 Tachinus sp. AB-2021 | reverse complement strand
TGGCGCACAGTGTTGAGGCTTGGTTTCATGGGGAGCTACTGGGTGGGCTTTATGGTGTGAACATAGGTGGTATGTTTTATGGCGAGTCCATGTTCTCCCAAAAAACAGATGCTTCTAAATTGGCTTTGTGTGGTTTGATTGCCTTTGTCCGTTATCACCACATACAGCTTATAGACTGCCAACAAGAAACGGCTCACCTTAAATCATTGGGAGGGTCTGTTATACCCAGAGATGATTTTGTGCAGCAAATGCAGCAAGCGCAAACAGTGGCCACACCAGCGTGGCCGATGGGTAGATTAGCTGATGAGTGTTGGGCAACTTTAGGTGTATGATAAGAGCATGAGGCTTTATTCATCTCTATGACTTGTTGGGCTTGCTTGTCAATGCGCATTATGAACAGCTAATGATCAACAACTATAAAAATGAAAGCCAAGTTTAAGGAGGCGATGCTCATGAGCCATGCAGACAATAAGCACTCACTCACTTTGCAGTCATACATCACTGCCCCTTATGAGTGCAGCTACCTTCCCCAAAAAATGGCTTTATCTCAAGTCATTATCCCCGCTCATTTGGTCGATACGCCTATTTACTCCCAACTCATCAACATGGGGTTTCGGCGCAGTGGGCTGTTTGTGTATAGGCCAGCATGTGAGGGGTGTAATGATTGCTTGCCCATTCGCATACCTGTTGATGCATTTTCGCCCAACCGCAATCAAAAAAGAGCTTTTCAGCAGCTTAAGCATTTACAAATATCTCTATTGGAGCTGCATGATACGGATGAGTACTATGCACTCTACCGACAATACCAAAAAACCAAACATGCTGGTGGTGGCATGGACGATGATTCTTATGAGGACTACCATGCTTTTTTAGCCTCATCACGGGTAGAGACTAAAATATTAGAGTATAGAGAATATGAGGGGAAACACAATCAAGCGCAATTAGCCCCCTCGTTAGAAGCCAAGCTCAACACACAGACTACGCTCGAAAAAGGTCAGTTGCGCATGGTTTCTATCATTGACGTGTTAAAGGATGGAATTTCTGCCGTTTACACTTATTACGACACAAGCGATACCAAGCGCAGCTACGGTACTTATGGCATTTTATGGCAAATTGATTATGCTAAAAAACTTGGCCTGTCTTATGTGTACTTAGGCTACTGGATCCAAAAATGCCATAAAATGAGTTACAAAAGCCACTTCCTTCCTTTTGAAATACGGGTTGAAAACCAGTGGCAACGTTTTGATCACTTACCAGAAACGCTTTAATAGTAGAATAGGTGTAAAAACTGAAGCACCTTATGCATTTAAGGCTCAGTTGTAAACTGATGTGTTTTTATTACTTTTACTCAAACGGCGAGCTTGATCACTGTGTCTGCACCTCAACATCAAAAAATTTTAGTCATCCGTTCATCTGCCATTGGTGATATTGTTTTTGCATCGCCTTTTGCAGCTGCATTGCGACGTACCTACCCTGATGCTTTCATTGCATGGTTGGTTGAACCGGGTATTGACGAATTGTTACGCCATAACCCCCACATTAACGAGCTGATTGTTTGGCCTAAAAAAGACTGGCAGCGTTTGCTGAAAAAAGGGCGACTCATTCAGCTTGCTAAAACCATGCGTGCTTATGCCAAACAGCTTCAAGCCTATGAGTTTGATTGGACAATTGAGATGCAATCCTTACTTAAGGGCGGTATGCTTGCCAAAATGTCTGGCGCGCCAAGAAGAACGGGGCTGGGTTCCACAGAAGGTAGTCAACACCTGATGACAGAAGTTATTCCCAAAGGGGGAGATATTACACGCATCAGTTCTGAGTATTTGTTTTTAGCAGAACAGTTGGGCTTAGATGTGCAAGACTTTGTGCCTGAGCTTTTTATACCTCTTGAGTCAAGCCAAGAAGCACAAGCTCTTTTACAACAACACGGGCTAGCAACAAGGCATTATGCAGTGCTATCACCTTTTACCACACGGCCTCAAAAACACTGGTTTGAAGAGCATTGGCAAAAGCTGATACAGCTTTTAAAAAGTCAGTACGGTATTACTTCGGTTATTTTGGGAGGATCTGCAAATAAAGAAGCCGCTCATAGAATTGCCTTTGCCGTACCCGGTACGGTTAACCTTGCTGGGCAAACCAGCATCATGACGTCTGCTGCCATGGTTCAATCAGCAGGGTTCTTGGTTGGGGTAGATACGGGTGTAACCCATATGGCGATTGCGCTGAATACACCTGCGGTTATCCTATTTGGCTCTACTTGCCCTTATACCAATACCTGCCGAGATAACGCCCGTGTTATATGGTTAGGTTTATCTTGCAGCCCCTGCAAACGCAGGCCTACCTGCAAAGGGGTGTATATGTGTATGCGTGATATTCACCCTGAAAGAGTCATTGACGAGCTAAAAATGGTCGTAGAGCTTGAAAAGTTAGAAAATAAGGAAGATAAAGCATGAAAGTGCTGCACGTAGAAGCAGGCCGTTACCTTTATGGTGGTGCACGCCAAGTACTGTATATTATGGAAGGGCTGCACCAACGAGGCATTATTAATATTTTAGCCTGCCCTGAGGGATCAGACATTGCACAGGCTGCTACTGGCGTGGCACAAGTGCATACCATGAAGATGAAGGGGGATATTGACATTGGTTTGCTTGGCCGCTTAAAAAAACTCATCCGTGCTACTCAGCCAGATGTTGTCCACCTGCACAGTCGCCGTGGTGCAGATATATGGGGTGGCCTTGCTGCACGCCAAATGGGCGTACCGTGTGTGCTATCACGCAGGGTAGATAACCCTGAAAGCCCCTTTATTGCAAAACGAAAATATGCGCTTTATAGCCATGTCATCGCCATTTCAGAAGGCATACGCCAAGTCCTCATCAGCGAAGGTATTAGCCCACAACATGTGACCTGTGTGCGCAGTGCGGTTGACCCGCAACCTTATTTACATGCGGTATCTCGTGCTGAGTTTGCAAGGGAGTTTAAGGTAGCTGAAGATGCACTGGTCATAGGGGTCGTTGCGCAGCTCATTGAGCGTAAAGGCCATCGCTATGTGTTAGAGGCTATGCCTGCTATTTTGGAGCAGTTTCCGCAAACACAGGTGCTTTTCTTTGGTAAAGGGCCTTTGCAAGACGAGTTGGAAAAAGCAATCCACGCTAAAGGTTTGGCTGAGCATGTGAAGTTGGCAGGGTTTAGAACTGATCTACCCCAATGGCTTGGCGGGCTAGACTTACTTTTGCACCCAGCAGATATGGAAGGGCTTGGTGTTTCTTTATTGCAAGCCTCTGCTGCTGCGGTTCCCATCATTACCTCCAATGCAGGTGGTTTGCCAGAGGCCGTGGCTGATGGTGTTAGCGGTATACTCATTTCCCCTGGTGATGTTGCTGCACTTGAGCAAGCAACGCTTAAGCTATTAGCCAACCCCTCACTTAGAGAGCAATATGGGCAAGCTGGTAGAGAGCGCATCATCAACGAGTTTTCAATTGATGCCATGGTTGACGGAAATGTGCGTATTTATGAACAGTGTCTTACAATTAAAAGCTAAAAAACGCTGAATATTGGCTCAAGTTGAATCAATCTGTTGAGCGTATTACGGTATATTCAATAACAAATACTCTACTCAGTAAAAAAGCACAGTCAACATTAATGTTGGCTGTGCTTTTTCTCTATGCTGTCATTTTGGTTTAAGATTTTTTCCAGCGTAAAATACGCAAGCCATTAAACACAACCAGTAAGCTGGTGCCTACGTCTGCAAAAACAGCCATCCACATAGTGCCCAAGCCAACTAAGGTGAGCAATAAGAACACGGCTTTTATGCCCAAAGCCAGCGAGATGTTTTGGATGAGCAAGCTGTGGGTGCGCTTGGATAGGCTGATCAGCTCTGGTATTTTGCGCAAGTTGTCATCCATGATGGCAATGTCTGCTGTTTCCATAGCTGTGTCAGTCCCCATTACACCCATGGCAAAACCAATATCAGCTTGTGCAAGGGCAGGTGCATCGTTAATGCCATCGCCCACCATACCCACCATGCCTTTGGCGTCTTGTGCAAGGCTAGCTTGTTTTTTGTCTGCAAGAGCACGTTGTTTGTCTTCTGGGAGTTGTTCTCCTAAAGCTTCATCAATGCCAGCTTGCTGAGCAATGATTTGTACAGTGTGTTTGTTATCGCCACTGAGCATCAAAGTCTTCACGCCCATATCATGTAGCTCTTGAATGGCTTGTTTGCTTTCAGGCTTAATGGTGTCAGACACACCAAACAATGCCAGCACAGCTTGGTCTGATGAGAGTGCTACAACGGTTTGCCCCTTTTTCTCCAACTCATTAATTTGCTGGGTGAGGGCAGGTGTAACTAAGCCCAGTTCTTTACTCATGCGCAGATTGCCAAGGTGGTAACGTGTACCATTAATGGTGGCACGTGTGCCTTGCCCGAGTACAGCTTCAAAGTCTTGCACATCATGCAAGGGGAGTTTATTTTTTTCAGCTTCTTGCGCTATGGCAATAGACACAGGGTGGTCTGAACGGCTGGCAAGGCTGGCTGCAATTTCTTGTGCAGAAGTATTTTGCGCATCTTGGCCGAGTATAAGCATTTCTGTCTGCACAGGTTTACCATAAGTAATGGTGCCGGTTTTATCTAGTGCCAACCATTTTAAGTGGCGAGCGTTTTCTAAATAAACACCACCTTTCACCAATAGGCCACGCCTAGACGCTGCTGCTAAACCACTGACAATGGTGACAGGTGTTGAAATAACCAAAGCGCATGGGCAAGCAATGACGAGGATGACCAAGGCTTTATAAATAGAGTCAAACCATGCGCTGCCCATGAGCAATGGAGGAATAATGGCGACCAAGATGGCGATTAAAACCACGGCAGGGGTGTAATAACGTGAAAACTGGTCAATGAAACGTTGTGTAGGCGCACGTTCTGATTGAGCATCTTCCACTACGTGGATGATGCGAGCCAGCGTACTGTTCTCAGTGCTGGAGGTGACCTCAAACTCAAACTCACCAGAAGTGTTGAGGGTGCCTGCATAAACGGAGTCTCCTACGTCTTTTTCAATGGGTAGGCTCTCGCCCGTCACTGAGGATTGGTCAATACTGGTTTTACCTTTGGTGATGGTGCCATCCAATGCAATGCGCTGCCCCGGGCGTATGCGGGCAATGCTGCCAACTCTGACCTCCTGTGGGGCAACATCTTGCCAAGAGCCATCAGTTTGTTGAATGGTCACAGCATCAGGTGTTAGTTGAAGCAAACTCTGAATAGCCATGCGTGCACGGTCAAGCGAGCGTTCTTCAATCAGCTCTGAAATGGTGAATAAGGCCATGACCATGGCAGCCTCAGGAAACTGCCCAATGAGCACGGCGCCTGTTACCGCAATGCTCATGAGCGCATTGATGTTCAGCTCTAAGTGGCGGATGGCAATCCACCCCTTTTTATAGGTGCCAAGTCCACACATGGCGATTGCAATGAGGGCTGGAATGGCTGAAAATATAGCAGGATAGTCCATAAAATGCATGACTTCTGCAAGTAATGCCAACAGTAAGCCGCCTACAGCAAGGTAAAGCGTTCTTTTTTGTTTTTTTGTGTCTGGCACATACGCTTGTTTTTTGTCACCACTCAATGGTTCAGCTGTCATTCCCAAGCTTGCAATGGCAAGCACAATGGCCTCTTGTGCTTGAGCCGTATGAATGACCGTGAGTGTACGTTGGATGAGGTTGAACTCCATCTCTTGTACTTCACTCATGGCACCCAGTTTTTTGCGGATCATGCCTTCTTCAACAGGGCAGTCCATAGCTGCAATATGCCATTGTGAGCGCTCATTGCCCGCAGGTACAGGTTTTTTGATGATGCTTTGAGACAGTGGTATAAGTGCAGCAGCAGTTGCTGAACAACAGTTGCCATCTTCATGGCTGTGTGTATGCTCCTCATGCTCATGCTCATGCTCATGCTCATGCTCATGCTCATGCTCATGCTCATGCTCATGCTCATGCTCATGCCCGTGCTCATGCCCGTGCTCATGCCCGTGCTCATGCCCGCATGCGATTTTTTCTTTATCTTCTATCGGATGTGATTGACAGTATGAGTTTTTTGGGTGTTGATTGTGCTCATGATTTCCCATAAATTTTCCTTGTTGATCTAACGTTACTACCATTTAACACCTTGTAGTCACTACAAGGTCAAGCGAAAAAGTAGATGACTTTAGATTTAAGGAGAAGCGTTCTAATTTTGAGACAGATTTTAAGGATTATGGTGGAGTCACGCCAAATGCTTCATAGCACGCTGGGGTTGTATTTTTAAGATGCTCGTAAGGCGTAAACTCAGGGTGTTGATACACATAGTGAATAAGCTCATAAATGAGTTGAGCCTCATTGCTTGTAGGGACAACACTGTCATAAATGATGTTTGTCGTCCACTCTATATTGTAACCAAGGCTTCTGGTTAAGGCGATAGCTTCTGCTAGTTTTGCAACTTCAGGGCAAATAGATGAAACTCGCTGCTCTAATTTTTTAATCTCTTCTGGGCTGGGAGTTTGGGCAAACGAGTACACACAAAAAAATAGCAGTGCAAATGATATAAAAAATTGTTTCATTGACAAAATAATTAATTAGAACGGATATTGATCTTTAGCATTGTTTCAAATGGTGGTGTATGGGAGAATCAGCAAAGTTTGTATTTAAAATGCTGTAATTAATTTATAGAGGTATATCTTTCATTTATAAAAAATGGTTTTTTAAGAAAGATTAAACAAATTACCATAATTTAACAATGAGAGTAGTATGATTATTCTCAATAAATACTTTATAAGTTAGGTGTATGCGGTATTATACGTTATTGTAGCAAGACGAGATGCTATCATTTTAAACATTATGACCAACGGGTTTTGAGGTAAAGCATGAACATGGCTGATTTTCTATGGCCAACCATAGGAATGGTTGTACTATTTGTCGTTGTGATTGGAGGTATTATTTTTATGCGCAAGAGTGAGCGTAAAAATGAAGATTCAATTAGATCTGCACGGCAAAGAACTCAATCAAAAGACATTACAATGTATATTCAACAACTGAAGCAAAAAGATCATGAGGCTTGGAGCCAAGTGATGACAGTGATGAAAGACGAAGAAAGAGGTGTGCAGACCGCTTTCATGAATCAAGATGGAAGGTCTCCTAGAGTAGGTGGAGGCGGTGATTCTTTTGATGCACCGTTAAGTGAATTGCAAATTGTTTTCTTTAGTTTCTGGAAAATACCTGCTAACAAAATACCCAGTACTCAAGGGGCGGCTAATCGTTTCATAGAGGCATATAAAGCCAAGCTGAAAAGTGGAGGTTATGAGCACCGTGTTAGAAGGTGGGGACGTTTAGAAGTACTCATGGAGAGGTTCTACTCTGATTTCAATGTTGAGGATCTCAATGGGAAATGTGAGCAACTGGGCATGCATCGTACCATACTTGAAATGGTTTTAGCGCAAACCATGAACTTGCTGAGCCGTAAGGTGCTGGCATGGAGGGGGGTAGGAACAGAGAGTGCTTATCAGTTGGTTATAAAGACCTTGGATAATGCACATCCCAAGCTAGAGCTAAACCAATATAAGCGAGGCTAAATAGGCCGTATATAAAAATCAGATTTTAATATAAAAGGCAATCACAGACCATGATTGCCTTTTTTTATATGATTTGAGATAAGGTTTGTTTTTTTGATCATAATATACGATATTTTTGCATGTCTCATCAATAAATTGAGGGCGAAGCCTTGTAAAGTTAAGCCTTGGTTGGATAGAGTGTTGATCATTATGCTATCTACCGCCTATATTTATTTGATGTTCTCCTCTTCACGTAAAATCATTGATGCTCGTCCTGAAATTGCTGCCTATACCGCTGTATGTGCTCAAGAAAAAGGGTGCCCTATAATTCGATATCAGTAACCCAACACGAAAGAGAAGGTTGTACTTGTGCTTGAGTCTGCTCATGAAGAGGGAGTGCGTTACTATAGATTCACAGGGTATGTAGGGATTTCATCACATATAATTTTTGGCTGGCCTCAAGAGAATGGTTGTGTAGAGCTTTCTGGAGCTTTTGATGGTGATGGTATTGGTGGGCCAGGATTATTGTGCCCTGATGATAATGGCATTTTTCAAGAGGATAAGGAGTGGGGTAGACAAGCTAGGGGGAGCGTATTGAGCTAATAATGAAGCGAGGTATCGTTTTGTTAGCTTTAAAGCGTTTCTTCTTTGCTATCTCGCTGCATGAGTTCTTCCAAAGCTTGGAGTACCGTAATTTGACCATCAAGCAGCTTTAGAACGGACTCTGAAATGGGCATTTCTACATTCAAGTGACGTGCTGCCATAACAATAGAACGTGCGCTGTAGACGCCTTCAGATACATGGCCTAGCTCATCCAGTATTTGCTGGAGTGTTTTGCCTTTAGCCAGTTGCATACCTACAGTTCTATTTCTAGAAAGATCACCTGTTGCGGTTAATACCAAATCACCTAGGCCACTTAAGCCCATGAATGTTTGGGGATGCGCACCCATGGCTACGCCAAAACGAGCCATTTCTGCAAGGCCTCTGGTAATGAGAGCCGCACGTGCATTCATGCCCAGTTGCATGCCATCAACCAAACCTGCTGCAATAGCAAGCACATTTTTAACCGCACCACCTACTTCAACCCCTATAGGATCATTGCTACGGTAGATGCGTAAACGAGTGCTGTGAAAGGCCTTAATAGTTGCATCACAAACATGAGTTTGGTCGCTTGCAATGACAATGGCTGTAGGTTGATTTAGAGCGACTTCACGCGCAAAGCTTGGGCCTGAGAAAATGCCAAACCCTGTTTCAATGATAGAAGGGGCGACTTCTTGAGCGACTTGATGCGCTAAAAGACCAACAGAGGAGTTATTTTGTGGTGCTTCTAAGCCTTTGCTTAGACAGATAATGGGTGCTTTTACATTCAGAGCGACAAGCTTAACAAGCATCTCTCGCAATGCGCCCATAGGGGTCACAATGGCGATAAGGTCAGCATCCTTAATGGCAAAAGCCAAATCTGTTGTAACCTGTATGTTCTCATGTAGAGGAATGCCGGAAAGAAATCGTTCATTCTCCCTTTTTTCCTCTAATGAGCTAGCTTCTTGTGCGCTGATTGTCCAAAGGAAAACCTGCTGCCTGGGGGCAGCACTTTGTGCAACTGCTGTTCCCCATGCTCCTGCACCAAGAATTGCTACTTTCATGCTTGATCCAGATGAAAATTAATCTTTGGATATGCTTGTTGTGCCTTTAGCAGCAGCCTTTTTAGGTGCGTCTTTGCTTTGCTCTGTTTGTTGCTTCTTCTGTGCCTCATATAAAGCTTGGAAGTTAATCTCAACCATGTGAATGGGTGGGAAACCCGCACGGTTAATGAGGTCTGCAATATTGCTTCTCAAGTAAGGGTAAACAATTTGTGGGCAAGCAATGCCTAAAACGGGTTCTAATTGGTCTTCTGGAATATTTCTTAATTCGAAAATAGCAGCTTGCTTTGCTTCTGTTAAAAACAATGTTTTATCATCAACTTTGGTTTGAACTGTTGCTGAAACAGTTACTTCATAAATACCATCCGCAATTTTCTCATTAGCCAACTGGAGTTGAGTATCAACTGTGGGTTGTTTTTGCTGAGTTAAAATTTGTGGTGAATTAGGTTGCTCCAATGAAGCTTCTTTGAGGTAAACACGTTGAATGTTAAATACGGGTTGTGAGTTTTCTTGAGCCATAATTTTGTTAAGTAATAGTTAAAATAAAAATTGTTTAAAGGCATTTTTTGCAATAAATGCTTAGACGCCAACGTTCAAAATAGCATTATGACTTAAATAGCCCTAAAATCCTAATGCAACGGATATAGTTGATACTTTTAGGGCTGTTTGGTAGAGATTAATGTTTTCTTAGAAATCGATGTGTTGATGTTTAAGAGAAGTTAAAAATGCTCTACATGGTCACTATATTGATCTTGAAGTGATTGTTTCATCTTTTTCATAGCTGCGTTTTCAATTTGGCGAATACGTTCGGCACTCACACCATATTGGTCTGCCAAATCTTGCAGTGTGCTGCCGCCACGACCATCGTCATCCACATTAAGCCAGCGAGCTTTGATGATGTGGCGTGAACGCTCATCCAAGTGTTCTAAGGCATCATCAACGCCGGTAGAGAGCAATTTATTGTGGTCCTCTGCCTCTAACAGTTGAGTTGGTTCATTGCTATCATCAGCTAAAAAAGATAAAGGGGTGAAAAACTCATCATCTTCTGATATCGGTGTGTCAATACCAAATTCAGCACCCGTCATGCGGGCTTCCATTTCTAAAACCTCTTCAGGCTTTACATTGAGTTGTTCTGCAATGATTTCCACCTCTTGTGGCGTGAGTGCGGCGCGGTCTGCGCCATCTTCATCTTGCAAATTATTGCGCATAGAGCGCAAATTGAAAAATAATTTGCGTTGTGCTTTTGTGGTGGCTACTTTAACCATGCGCCAGTTTTTAATGACGTACTCATGTATTTCAGCCTTGATCCAATGCATAGCATAGCTGACCAAGCGAACGCCATGCTCTGGGTTAAAGCGTTTTACCGCCTTCATCAGGCCAATATTACCTTCTTGAATGAGGTCTGCGTGGGGCAGACCATATCCTAAGTATTTTCTTGCAACAGAAACAACCAAGCGCAAGTGTGAAAGCACCAGCTTTCCGGCAGCTTGAATATCTTCTGTTTCTTGATAGTTGCGTGCAAACTCTTCCTCTTCTTCTTTGGTGAGAATGGGTAATTGATTGACTGCACTGATATAGGCGTCCAAATTACCCAATGAGGGGATCATAGCCCAAGGGCTTGCAGTTGTAAGAGAAGTTGTTTGTGAATTTTTCATATATAAAATGCCCATTCCTTTGTAGAACTGCATGTTATTGATTATGGCTTTATTAAGTAAACGAGCAGTTTGCTCACAGCCTATTGATCAATTGTACTCTATTTTCTATGTTTTAGCTCTCAGCAGGTGAGAGTGCCAATAACGCTCATTTAGTATGAGCCTTGTTCAACCATAAAGTTCAATATGCTTTATTCAAAACAAAGCGAATGATCATTGGTAAACAATAGGCCAATAGGCTGCATGCTGAGCTTTATCATAAGTATAAGTCGCAAGCAAAATGGTGCAGACAGTTGGGTGACAAACTGAAATAAAAAAGTCTGTAGTAGCTTTGACCTCATTCCTGAACCCAAAAGTTCAAGTGGGCGAGGTCAGCTATATTTTGGGATCATCTGACGCGAGATGTTCACGCTTAATATAGCAATCCTTCCAAGCCCTAGCTGTTAAGCATCGGTTCAAGGAAATATATAGTCAAAGTAACTACTACAGACAACTCTATTTTAACGTTTTAACGTTGTTTTGTCTAATGCATGGTTGGGGTAAGCTTAATAATTTATCACATAAGTTGATATAAATTTACCCTACAACCCTGCCAGTATCGTTATGTCAGCAAATTAACTTGCGTCAGGATTGGGCCATGAAATTTCAACATGTTGATTATTAAAGGTTGGGTCATTCATAGTGTCTTTATGGTGGCAAAGCATACCGCTTGGAAGATTGTCCATGCGTACCTCTTGTCCTTCTTCAATGAGTCCACCTTGCGCCATGAAGGAGATAAAGCGATTGATCATATCTAGCACAGCATCCATTTCTTCTTCGTTTACATAGTGAATGCTCAAGTCTGGGCGGCCAAATTTACGCATGCCATGTGTATACACCCATTTTGACTCATTATGTTCAGGAGAGACCATGATATTGACATGAGCGAAAACATCAAACTCTTCTGGTTCAAATACATTTTTACGCCACTCTTGCGGTGACCACCATCTGTAAGCAAGGGGGTCAAAAACAGCAACTGCTCCTGAATCTGTTAGAAAACTTGTT
>JARJEC010087238.1:0-11300 GCA_030264575.1 Tachinus sp. AB-2021 | reverse complement strand
TTTTGTTTTAATTTTAGTTATTACCATAGTAATAAATTTTTTAAAAAATCGTTCAAGGGTAATAATGTACTATTATTATGTAAATTAAAATTTCAGCAACGCAAATTAGATTGTTGTGATGAGCATTTAAATATGCAATATCTTAAACGATTTGTAAATATATTTATAGGATATTCTAGACAAAAGTAAAAATATAAAATTAAAATAACATGTATGTATAAAATAAATACATGTTTTTATAAAATTCTCATAGATAAAAGAGTGTATGTCTAAGAAACTTTATTTATTATTGATGTGTTAACCATACAATTTGAAAATATAAAGAGAATGAGGCAGATGTATACACGTTTTATATAAGAATCTAACAGTACATTCTTCCAGTTAATTAAAATTATTAAATAAACTATAAGTATATTCGGACGAATGAAATATGCGCACAGGGTATCGTGTAAAAAGGCATGGAAAATCAATCATTTGCATACTAAAAGGTTCCTTTTAAAACGTCATTATGAGTAAAATTATAAGAGTTCATGTATGTGTGTATCCGTGAGCCATGTTAAGATATCTCTTGATAGATGTTATTAATTTAGTTTTTTTTACAGATATTCCTGTATGCTGTTAACTGGCATGACATATGGTGTCAATTTATACCTATCATACAACCAATTATGGAAGATGATATTGATAATGATAAGAATTAATATCTCTATTTGTAAAGATTCTCGTTCCCTATCCTTATTTCATAATAGTGTTTTATAAATAAGATGTATTTATAGTTGTATCGCTACTAACTTTGATGTTAATATCTATGTAAATTTTCCCATATTTTTTATACATAGTATTATGGTTACTACGGTCATTTATCTTATCTTTCGTGCAAGTAATAAAAATTTAATTAATAGGTTTATATTTTTAATCTTCAAAAATGAATCCTCGTTAGGATTTTCACCTACACACAAAGGATTAAGCACGATAGTATTAATATCTCTTTTACGAACATTTATGAAAATACAAACGACACTCCGCATATGCTTATAACAGTTATAACACTGAGTGACATGTGAACGCGAATACATTATAAAAACTGGCTAACTTTTGTCCTTTTTAACTCTTTTTAGGACATAAGCATAACGCAACAATAAGTCCTTTACATTCCTATGAAGCTTGAATGGAGTGTAAAGACTTAGGCCAACACTACGCTGACTTTAAATCAACATTGATGACATATGCTACTTTGTAAAATGATGAAATAATAATTCAGGTGGATCTCGATGACGGTGACTGTTATGCTAAAAATATTCAAGTACTTCTCTTAACGTACATTTTTTAGCAATGTTATTTCTGGAAGGATGTTACATTTTTAACATTTATGCTTGGACATTAATTTCAAAACTTAATTACATAGTCAATTTAACACACTATAATCAAGTATAAACAAATAAGAAGGAAAATATAAATCATAAAATAAATATCCAATTATAATATTTTATAAATTACCTTGTCTAATTTAAAGTTAATTGGTAATTTGAATATGCGCATCGTAAAGTATCTCGTAATATTATATGGCATTTTGTCACGATTATTAAAATTATTTGTGATAGGCAACCGATTTTATTCATATTAATTGGAGCAAATTCAGAAGCGACAAAAATGTTCAATAAATCAGCACGAGTGGTATCTGATAGGTGTATCATTTTTAATCTTTAAAAAAATAAATATTCACCAATTAAGATTGAATACGCGCATCTGGAAACTAAAATCGTAGATTCAAACTAGTTTTAAATAATTAAAATAATTCATTTTATATGTATATTTATAGACCTCTATAATTAATTACGTTTGATTTGATTTCAACCTTATTGCTTTTTTTTTGTTTTGGATACGCGAACAGAAAATATACCATTTTATATCAATAAAGATTTATATTCTCAAATATCAATTGGAGTCAATTATATATTATTAAATGTTAATTAAAGCTATAGCAAATAATAAAATATTAAATACAGGATCATTTAACATAAAGGTATTGAAAGCACAAGTTGGTTTATTCGCTGTAATAATATTTTATGTAGGAGTAAAAGAAATCTATGTTATACAGTCAGAAGCCGACGGAATGAGTAAAATTAATTATATAGATATTGTGAACAAACATATTAATTTGGTTTATAATTTAGAGTAAAGCTGCAGAATTTTGCGTGTCTATATGCATACTATATACTTTGTAAAAGGGGTAAATAGAGTATTCAAACCTTGTTAAGAAAGTGGCTCTGACTCGGTTTATAAACTTTGCTCGCGGTCTGCGAGCGAAAAAGTGACCTCTTACCTTTTTAGAAAAAGTAAATTTTAAACTTGAATTTACTTTTTCTACAAACGCAAAAAAAAGCAGAGTTTACGCATCACCATCAATACATAAACTATAGCATTTTTTCACCGCGAAAAATAGTTATTTTTGTGTTAAGTGCGCAAAATGAGAAAATTATTTTTATGGCTCGTGAGATTGTTCACTTTGGCCGAGACCGTCAGGTCGAGACAACAAATACAGTCAAACGCGCCATTAAGCACGAATTTCATCACGAAATACAAACAACATTTTTTCTACAGCGACAAAATAGAAATTATGTAAATGCAGAATTGTAGGTTTTGAGCCTCTATTGAGATAAAAAAGTTCACTTTTCTCACGTAGGGGATTATGCAAATCACACGATTTTTATGACTTTTGAGAAGCTGCGTTTGAAGTTTCTCAAGTGTCAAAATCAAAGCCGCCTAATTTGTCTGTTAGAAAAATAGTATTCAAACTAAGCTCAGCTAAGAAAGTGCCCTTGCAAACCGATCTACGGCTCAGTTTATAAACTGGGTATGAAATATACTATTTTCCACAAGCGGTTAAAAATGTAGGCTGTGAGCACCAAAACATAATTTTGATTAATTTATTTTGTTAAATATATTGACGTAACTTTCATATTTGACAAATAATTGTCCAACATAATTCTATTAGGATAGAAGTTATGAATCGTGTAAATATTTAGGTTTTGAATGTTTCAAAACTACGATATTATATACTAAAATTCAGATTATGTTGATTTGTTAAAAACTGTTGCGGCTATGGCTTTGTGCATTCACAAGGGGGTGGGTTTACCCACCACAGAAGTCGCCAAAGTCAACCTCGTTTTTAAAATATAGTTAAAGGACAAATTTGTTTTTTTTAAACTCTGGAAATTATATAATGGATCATTGAAAAACAGGTTTCTTAGTGTTTTTAATTATTTATTGATTTATTTTGCATTTTTTGTTTATTCTTTTTGCTTTTTAAGAAGGGGTGAGTTATTTAATCAATAATAAAATAATAATAAATTTTATTGTAGTTATTAAAAAATGTTAAATTTTTTTGTGAGACATATACATATATTTTCAACCTTGTCAAGTAAATATCCCAATTAAGGGTTAAATTCTTATCTATTTATATATTTATATATATATTTAAATATCTACAATTGAATCGCTTTATTAAACAACTCACCCCTTAATGAAAATCAAAGAGGATACACAAAAATGTAAAATAAATCAATAAATAATTAAAATCAATAAGAAACTTTTTTTAATGATCAATTATGTAATTTAAAAAATACGAATTTCACCATTAACTACAATATTTTAATAACGGGGTTGACTTTGGCGCCTTTTGTGGTGAGTAGTTTTTGCGTCCCAAAATTTGTTTTCATACATAACTTGTAGAAAATTGTAAGCCCTAAAACGTTTCTTTGAAGATTTTTTTAAAGCTAGTATAGAAAAGCAGATAGAAAATATTTAAAAAACCACTCCCTAAAAAACAACATTTTTTACTTGTAGCACTTTTCCTTGCAAAATTATGTAATAATAAAATAAAATCCAATCATAAACAGCCGAGATATAAAAAATGGCCTTTATCTCGTAACGCACAAGGAAATTTTTGTGGAATTTTGCGGTTCGGGGTTGAAGAAGAACTTTTAAGCAAATAATCAAAAAATAAAATAACATAAAACTTGTAAGCTGCAAAAACAATGGAGAACGAAACGTCATATTAATAGGTAATTACTTTTTTCGTATTGTGCAAATCGTGCGTTTATTGAACAAAATGATGCATGATATCGCAATACTAATTCCAAAAAGTGCAAATTAATTTAAAAAAATTATTACTATAAAACAACATAGCGCAAAGTGACAAATAAGCTGAATATTTATAAAACTACAGAGTAAAATAGAAATAATTATACAGAAACCAAAATTTTACATTTAAAAGGGTCAATAATAATTGAAAAGAGAATATTGGTAAAAATATGCAAAACAACCTAAACATTAGTGAACGTGAACTAAAGTTTTGTAATGTTGATTTGCCAGTAACAATTTGTAAAAGTAGTTTATTGAAAATTATGTTTTCTTGGGTATATGCAACAAAGGGGTCTATTAACATAAAAGCCAGTCACATGGGCAAAATTTATCTTAGTCGGTATAGAAGAATTTCTAGGCCAGTCTTCAATACTTCTTAATAAAATGTATTATATAATTTTTAGCGACTAATCAAACTTTCATGTATGTGCTATATGATTATCACAAACGGGTATGTTTTGTACGAATCCAAAACGTAAAACTTTCACAAAGATTGCTTAAAACTTAAGATTTAGTAAAATAATTATGATTTGGAATTGCATAACCGCTTCAGCATTACAATGCTGTAAATTTACAAATACAGTAAAACAGTATGCTACCGATTATTACCAAGTTAAACGTTTGCAAAAACTATATTTTTCGACAGGATAGAGCAGTATAACGTACAGCCAAAACTACAAAAACATGGTTTGGAAACCACCACATGTTCTTTCTTGGTATTAGAACAGTCCTTTTAACAACCCCACAACAAAAATTGCTGAAAAAGCTAAAATATAGCAAATTTGAAATAGATTTTTGTTTAGATGCTTAGTTGTTGAGTAAATGCACAACCGAATTTGAGCGGTCATAAATTATAAAGGCAATTGAACCTAAGTATTGTTATTATTGTTCATTAAAATGAACTAATTACATGATAATAAAATTTAAAAAAATAACTATTAAAAGAAAAAAATAATTAAAAACTATAAATAACTCAAATTATAAATATATTTTATTTTGTTGCAATAAGCAGGATTCGTAGACTAAAATAAATATATTATAGATATATTATTCAATAAGAATTATTTTCTTAAATATTTATCTATAAAAAAGATATTTACTTAATTAAAAATATTTTTAATTATTGTGCAAATTAATACATTATCAATGTTATTAACAAAGAATATAAATAGTAATACCAGTAATACCAACCTTCATAATTTCAGTAGTAATGTGTTCAAAGTTGTCTTCCAGTTTGATAACTTTTTATTGCACCAATAATATAATAAAAATAGTGTAATTGCAATAACTTCGGAGCTAGGTCGGATAGAATAACATAGTCCATAACAAATAAATTGATAAAATGCACAACAAAAACACAAACACGAATGACACTTTCCCGAAATAAAAATCGATGAAATATAAACCGTTAAAAGAGAACTTCAGAAAATCTTAGATGTTAACACCGGCAACATGCGCAAGCGACTACCAGACCTGTAAAGTAACAAAACGAGAGCCCTTGTTGAAATACGATCTCCGGTCGAACACCGGGATTGGTGTTCCCTGAGCAAGAGGGGCCCGCTCAAGTTAGCCGCTTAGGCGGGCTGACACGTGGCTACGCCCAGTTATGCAATATTCAATACGCCGTTTTGCGGTTTATTTTTATGTCCGTTTTATTTTTGCTTGTTTGTAAATGGCAACCCCATTCTGCTAAGTGACGAGCGCAGCGAGAGTTCTACCGCAACAACACATGCTTGTATCGGTGGATTAGGGTGAACAGTTTCTTTTTTGTTGGTCATGCAAATCCCATATAATCTATTACATTTGATGGAATATAATGGTTGAAATTAAGATTACCTACAATGAAAATTTTGAAGTGTATTGCTAGCGGGAAAATATATTCTTGTAATATGATAATTTGATTCCGACTGCAAGGTCGTAAATTTTACTGACATTGTTTGTTGCACGTTTGAATGCATATTTGACATATTATGTTTATAATTAATTTTAGAAAAATTGTTTTGAGAATTAACATTAACGGTGATGTCCTATTCGTGCATAACAAGTTCTATTTTGATAAGGGGCATAAAACTATATCATTAAATGTTAATATCTAAAACACCAATTTTCATTACGTATTTCTTAAAATATATTTGAAACACGTAACTATTAGCCATTTAGATATTGTTTCACTATGGTGAAGGATCCGGGTTAACGTACCTACTAGAATGTTGTTGTGTTTGTAGATTTTGAAACTTTTTCATTGTAAGTCATTTAACCTACTATCTTAAGTCACTTAGACTCTCACCACAAATTGAAAGGCATATTTTTTGCATAAAATGAAATATTCACATTATAAATTTTAAAATGTTACATTTTTATCCAAAATGGTGAATTCTGTGTCCAAACTTGTCACAGAATACACCATTTTGGATAAAATATGGCTAAATGTATACATTTATATACTAGCTTCGGTAAATATTCAATTCACAAGTACCTCGGCAAATATGAAAATAAATCTGCCCGCAGCTTCATTATAAATAAATTCTCAACGTAATAGGTAAAAGTGCAAACTAATGAACATAATATGAAAATGAAATAATTTATATTATTATTATCGACTAATGACTAAAATTATCCTACATCTCACCTTACGCCCACTAGGTTAGGTTAGGTAGACCGACGGTATTTGTGAAATCATACCGGTTACTTTCTCAAGTAACAGGGTTGTATAATATTTTCAGTATAAGTTATTTATTTTAGAATGTAAGAAAATTGATAGAATCGACCGTTACTAAGTGATAGTTCATAATGTAGGATTTGAAATAAACTACTATGTTTTTTATCACAATTTATTTAGTCACACCGTGACTGCAGTTTCGACTGAACCTTAGTCTTCATCAAACGGTGTGACTAAATAAATTGTGATAAAAAACATAGTAGTTTATTTCAAATCCTGCATTTTAGAATGTAAAAATATAGAGCCATAAATAATATCTTTTAAACTATTGTTATTATAAAGTAATATTTAAATAAAACGAATAAAATAACAAAATAACAGTATAAATTATTTAACATTATATTATGTTTATTATTCTTGCCCTTTACCTATATACCATTTATTGGTAAAGGTATAAGATATATATGAAGCTCCGCGTTACACCTAACGCCTATCTCAATTTTTTGATAAACTGTGTTTTTGATATCACTAGCTTCTGATGTTTTTTCTACATACGCTGGTAAACTTAATTCTCAAGTATTTTCAAAAACGACCTCTCTGCGACTTAAAATTCAACGTTGCTTTGATAAAGCCAATGTAGTTGTTAGAAAGTTTTTTTGTTTTCCTGTAAAGTTGAGCAAACTGAGTTAGGCGGTGAAGCCGTGGCGACGACAAAATGCAAATGTCTACATTTACCAATTTTGTACTTTTACCAAGACATAATATACAAATAATACAAATCAACATTGTTTAAATATTAATGGTTTCTACAGTTATATAAATAAATTACGAATTTTTATAGGTTGTATTTGAATGACATTGACATTGCCATTACTAACTATTCTTGAACTGTCAGTATCATAGACAACCTATATTATATAGATGAGCAACATCTTTATATTCTTAAGAACCATGCTGGGAGTGGGATGCGCGGGAAATGACTGAATCCAAATACATTTAAAATAAAAATTAATTTTATTCATAAAATTGTTTTAATATATAAAAAATGTATTTTTTACATTAAAACATTTTCAGTCTTGTACATTTAATATAGAATTAAATTAGAATCCATATTGTGAGTTTTGATTCCAATGTTTGGTTTGTATAGCAATTGTTAAAAAATGCATTAAATTTTTTTTAAAATTTGTATTACTGGTATAAAATTGATTATAATTAATATAATAAAATCTACTTATTTAAAAATAATGATCATTTACATTTTTATCTATGGAACATTTGCGAAATATAAAATACATCACACTTTATTAGTTTGTATCAACTAGCGAGTACAAATAATAAAGTTTGAAATTATTTTCATGACTGGTTATCTTCAATTCGTCATGACATCATAATACAGCTAGCGCTACAAGCGGTAGTGTATGCCAACTATATTATGGTACCAATATATCCAAGTTCACCCCCAAGGTAAGTATCAGTTATTTACAACTTTTTGAGGCACGAGCCCGTAAGGCGAGTGCCTCATAAGTTGGAGCGCAGTAAAATACTTAACGTGTGAGATTTGTATATGATTTTTGGCTGACAAATTAAATAAAGCTAGTTAAAATATTTATGAAAAATTGATATTTGTAAATGACAATTAAATCAATTGTAGTTGTAGCTTCGGTCAACAGATGGCAGTTTATTAATTAGAATATTAAATTTTTCAATTAAATCATGCATCATTTTAAAGTTATTTGATGTAAAGTAATATTTTGCTAAATCAATTTAATTATGATAAATACAGTATTTCTTCTAAATATCTGTTTGTACCCAGTGATTTTTGCAGTTTCTGTCGCATTCCCGTACGTTCTTTACAACACTGGGTGTAAAAATGTACCTACCCACGACTGACAGATAAATGCCTTGTTTGTACTACAGTTCAGGAGGCCAAAAATTATATATTACATATCAAGAGTTGTAAGTAGCATATTTTCGCGACTGAAAAAGTTGCAGCAATTTCAGGAGTGCGTAATTGCTTTACAACTAGAATTATATACTATACTTTTTCAACAACCACATTTCT
This sequence comes from Tachinus sp. AB-2021, assembly GCA_030264575.1. Taxonomy (NCBI): domain Eukaryota; kingdom Metazoa; phylum Arthropoda; class Insecta; order Coleoptera; family Staphylinidae; genus Tachinus; species Tachinus sp. AB-2021. The sequence goes on along the minus strand of JARJEC010087238.1, from coordinate 2,436 downwards.
ACGCATTAAAATTAACAAATTATTTAGATTTGTCATTTTTATTACATTGATAAGTCATAACGTTATTTATTTTTCCTACTCCTATGTTAGAAAGTAGTTAATTATACATAGTTTACAATATAAATAAATACGTATATATATATATATATATATATATATATATGACAACACTACTATGAAAAAACAAGAGGGCGTTATGTCAAAATGAATGAATTTTTAATCGTTGCCTAGAAACGACACTCAGAACCCTAACCGTGCGATTGTGCCGTGCGATCCACATATTACGCACAACGTGTGTGGTTTTTTATAGTTAGTATTTATTAAAAAATACATCCATTTACAGGCAAGCAACTACATAAACGCACATAGATTAATTCGATTTACACCGTATATAAATTCAATTTAGAAACGTTTGATACATTTTATGTATATGTTAACAGATTTTATGAACTAGTTCAGGGGTGGGGAATCTGCGGCTTTTTCAATAGTTTTGTGGCATTGAAAAATATTTTAATTATTTATAATATTTCATTTGTCGTCTCAATTTATTTTTGATTATATTCTGCCAAGAGACAAAAGTAAAAATATTCGGACAAATAATCTAGAATATATTAAAACTAAAATTTTATTTAAAATCGCAAAAATTATGTATATGCACAAATATGAAATTTTTAAATAGAAGTATGCGGCCTGTTTTTTGTTTTTAAATTTTAATGTGGCCTTTTATGATTAAAAGGTTTTTAACGCTGAACTAGTTCATTGGTAATATAATCTTCCATAGTTATTAAATTTGTACTTAAAGAATATGTATTTTACATTAAAATTTCCTATTAATTTTATTGTATTTATAAGTATAAGTTATCACCAATAAATGTGGCAAAAAAGTAGTCGATTTAAATATTACACATTATCGATTTTGCCACATAAACAATTTTTTATAATATACTTAATAAATTTAAGGCGCGTATCATAATTAATATTTGTTAAATTTAACAAATATCAGTTGCTCCTCGATAATTCAAACAATTATTTATACTTTATTGTTATCATTTTAAGTTTTGTTATAGCACTTACCGTGTAACGTGCATTAATTAAGCAATTTAATGTGTTATGAATGAATATAAAGACAGGTAAAGTGAAAATAAATTTATATTTTAAAATAACAAATTGTTGTCACAAATCATAATCGATAATGTTATGTTATTAACACTGTGGCGATGTTATCTATAACAAAAAATAAAAATAAAAAATACATAAATACTACAAATCCTGTGATGGTAACAATATTAAACATGATTATTAAATTACTTCAAATTGCATTTAATAACACAATATGACATGTTATGTATCAATGTATATAAACCTATCTAACAAAAACTGCAAATGACACAACTTCGATATGCAAATGAATAACGAAACTAGAAAGTTGATTGATAATAAATGACAAATTTAGTAAGTTGCAAATAATATTAAATTAAATTAACGTTCTATAATGTAAATTTTGCAACTTTTTTATAACGTAAAATAAATTACTTTAAAAAATACAATTTACATTTTTGTTACTCACTATTTACATTTTAACGTTAAATCTGTAACGTAAAATTAATATATTGAAACGTAAATTTTATGTGACTGGGGATAGTTCTATGAAATAGGTTTTTAAATAGTATTAAGTTGTTCATACACTTATGAATATGATTAATAAATTTAATTAAGAAGTTAATAAACTTATAAACTATTTATAAATAAATAGAAGCTTAATACCTGCTCATAAAATTATGAATATGTTTAATAAATTTAAAAAATGAATAAACCTTAGATTTTATCATATTATAAATATATACATTTTATTTTCATATATTTTTTCATTAATAACTTGTTTATAATTTTTTTAAAATTAATTTATAAATAATTATAATATTATTGAGTTATTGAGTTCACAAGACTATGAACTTTTACATAAATACGATGAACTTTTTCATAAATTCTATTAACTCGAGTCTATTGACAAAATATTGATTAAACATTTATATACAAATATTATTTTCAGTGCACCTTAACACTATTATAAGGAAAAAATTCAATCGCCTATAATTTATTATTGGAACTAGATTATGTAATGGTTTCTTGATTTGATAATAATTCATTTTTTATTTATTTAATATTTTCTTAGTATAGTAGAACCAACTTAGCAAGGATATGGAAGGTATGGAAGCGTTTTTACAGAACGATAGAAAAGGAAGCATAATACGAGAGGTATCCAGAATATGGTATGCTCAGAGACAAAACCAGCGCTTTGTCTCTGAGCATAATGTAGATCTCTCTCGTGTTATACCTTCTTTTATATCGTTGCGCAAAAACAATTTCCATAAGCCACGCTGAGTTGATTTTACTATAATAATAAAGATATATATATATATATATATATATATATAT
>JARJEC010087205.1:0-13094 GCA_030264575.1 Tachinus sp. AB-2021 | reverse complement strand
TTATTTATTATTTTTTACAAAAAATGCATATAACAAAGAATATAAATATCTCCAGCTTGCAAAAATAGTTTTTTGCTAAAGATGCTGGATGTCGACACTGATCAAAATATTTTTGTTAATTTGAATAGAAATTCAAATTTTGTGTCATTTTGACTCTACCAAACGAATGTCTTTCTAAATAATTCCACATCACATCTGATTTTTTGACAGCTTTTACATTCATCTTTTGAAAAAGTGTCACTTTTGCATGTAATCGACTGGAACGACATAACATTTTTCCAATTTTCCCGCATTTCTTATATAAAAGTATTGAATAGCGATTTTTACCGACAATAGCAGCCGACTAGTTGTTTCTCATTTTACGTGATTTTATTACTCTACGCTTTTGGCGGCTGCTATTATGCTACTTAACATAGATACTACTATTTTTATAGTTTTTATGAATCTGGGCAGATTTGTTTTTTTTTATTTGGCTCTATGCGGTTTTAGTTTTTATTTTTAATGAAGGATTTGGCTAAAATGTGGATTTGGCGACTTCACTAATGTTTTCATTGTTGGTCTAGGTATTTTGGAACTATGATAATTGAAAGTCGTCTCTATATAACATAAGTTTGTTATTAGCATTGATGGGTTTGAGTTACTCTTCAATTAGTAATTAATTAGGGCTGGACGGGTGGGCGGCTCACTAAAATAAATAATTTGGATCAGTAGTTGCTATAATAATATTTATCTTTATGTAACAACTGTTTCAAATAACAATAGACAAATTAGCAAATGGATTGTACGGGGTCACATGTGGCCAAGGGGTATTTCGTAGCTCTTAAATGTTCACAATCGAACATAATTTAACCACAAACATATTAAAATTATATTTCAGTGAAATCTCCGTTGAGCGGACACTGACGGTGCAACTAATTTTGTCCGCTTAAAAAATAGTAAGATACATATATGGATGTCGGTGCATTCTAAACTGTCTGTAGTTATAGCAGTTCCGCTTACTGGAGGTGTGCGCAACTAAAGATTTCACTGTTTAGGTGTTTGGGTATATTTTGCAGTATTTTTTTATTGATGTTTTCGATACCGTACTAACATTTTGTCATCTTTTTCGATATTTTGCAAAATGTTTCTCGTTTTATTTTGTTTTTTGTTTATTTTTCATTTTATTCATTTTGTTTGTTTTGTTATTGTTGTTTATTTCGACAATGTTTTTATTTGTTTCGTTGATTTGTATTTGTAAATAAAAAAATACATTAGACAATAGGCATTGTATTTGAGCGTAGAGCAGATTAAAGTAAAATATTCGATGTATTTTTATACATCGAATATTTTACTTTAATGTAACTAAAAAAGGATCTTTGAATGGGTTTTTTGCTCTCAATTAAAAGTGGTATTTCATACTCATAAAATTTTATTAAACTGTAGCAAATATTTTTAATTCCGGTTTTCAATTTTAAGTCCATTAGTGGAAATTTTACTGTAATTTTTTGGAGTTGTCAATTACCATTCTGCTACTACCTCAGCTGTTCAAAATTTCTTTATATCATTCGTATCTATCAGGGCAATTATACAATATTTATTTATTGTAAATTAAAAAAAATTAAATTTATAATGATTCTCAATAAAATTATTTACAAGTATTAAACCTCGTTCTCAAAATTTAGATAAAAATAAGATTTGAAAACGCAATTAATATCTTTAATAGTTTTCTGAAAACGCTATAATTTACCGTTGAAAATTCTTATTATGATATATACTTTATAGATCTATAACTTTGGTAAAAAAATAATAGCAATTTTATCGGTACTAATTGATTCCATAAAATACAACACTTTTTGCTTTTGTGTGCTAAACAAGATACAAATATTATATTTGACATAGTTATTAGAGAATATTTTATTGTTCTACTGGTAAATATTGAATGGGTTCTATTATATTTGGAACAATCGAATGAACAGTAAATATATATAATAATAATACTAATCCATTATAATTATGGTCATTATATAATTGGGTTGCGCACAATAAAATCGATTATGCGAATGGGTATAGTAGAAAAATACATTCATACACCTGTTCGGGCCGTTCGCATTGTGATTGCGGAGAAGCAGATGTGTGGCGATTGGCGAATATCGATATTTATTAATTGTGTTACCTACTTGCTGCATTTGACTCCGATGAACTTTTAGTGCACTTATAAATGGAAGCATATGCACGTTTCGCGGTGGATCGGACAAAATCGGCTGGAAAGTGTTAATATTAGCGAATAGGAAATCTGTCTATTATAGAATATAGCACGGATAGTTAACGGCGGCGCCTTTTATGCTGTAAACAATAAGCAGTAAAGTACGCACTGTAGGTGCTGTGTAAGAAGTAGAATGAGATGCTGCGATATGTGCAGAGCATGCGACCTGAATGTGGGTTATAAGAGGTTACATTGGGTGAAATATGAGTAAGTGTACTTACTTTTTCGTGTCATAAGGATCACAGGGTTAACATACTTATTGTCCAAGCACGTACAATATGAACGAGCCAATTGATTCTATAACTATCTGTGTCATAATTCAGGAATTATTAATAATGCAAACTACTACCGCTCCGTAAAAATAATATGCAACTATTATTCATACTCATTACATACAATACTGTAATAATCAATCAGATTTTATCTCCAATTCATTCCATCCGCGCATATTGCATTCACAGTTTTGCTTCTCTCCATTCTTAAATTAATCATTCACTTTATTGCGAAGCCAATACTCCATCAGTTTTGGTTTCATTTTATGTCATTAAGGGAATTGAAATAAAACGCCCAAAAGTCCCAAGATTAATAATAGTCCACAAAAGGCCAACTGGACTGACAAACGATATTTAGCCAAACTGTGCCTGTCAAAGTCAAAATAGCCACCATGTTCAATTTTGGTCAATAGATCAAAGACATATTGTTCCTTTTAATTCGCAAAAATTTTATGTTTTTTTTTAATATTCAGTGAAATATAACATGAAAAAAGTATTCACATACAGAAAAAATATTTATTCAATAACCCTCTTTTGCAACTATTTGGCAAGCATAGAACATACCTACGGGGTATGTCTGTAATTTATTAACCTTCGAAGCAGTCGCCACCAGACACAATATATTTTTGATAACGTTTTTTGGAAAAATTCTATTTTAGGAATTTTCTCTACGGTTCCAAATATCCTTGGGGTTTGCAAACCGTTTTATCTTTAAGGTCTCCTTAAGACAAAAGGACAACAGTTATCATCCTGAGCATGATCTAGAGAGTAGGGTGCGGTGTTGCAAGACATCACGCTAAGCTGTGTCAATAATACGATGGTGCATTAAACCTTAATTTTTGGTATGGCCTAATGCGGAGGATGCTCTGCAACATACACTAAATACCTTCAGATAGAATGCAAGGCATCACGCTAAGCTGTCTTAATAATACTGTATGCGATGGTGCATTAAACCCTAATTCTTGATATGGCCTAACGCAGAGGATGCGCTGCAACATACATTAAATGCCTTCAGATAGAATGCAAGATATCACGCTAAACTATCTCAATAATACTGTATGCTATGGTGCAATAAACCCTAATTTTTGGTATGGCCTAACGCGGAGGATGCGCTGCAACATACATTAAGTACCTGCGGATAGAATGCGGCATTCAATGTTTAACCAGCAAGAACGAACATGTCGAGAAATGCGATTTTGGCCAGTACACTGATCGTTTTTTCATTTTTGGATCGTACTACTAACACCAAGACTTATCCGTCGTGACGTGCAGTTTCAAAATTAATCCAGTAGAACCTTAAAGGTCTAACTGTTCGATGCGCACTGCTCGGAATAGACTGTTAAAATGAAAGCAAATTGTATTGCTGTCGTGTAATCTCTGACTGGAACAGGATCATGCTGAATTTATCCAAGCGATTTGGCATTCAAAATAAATTTAGTATTAAATATAACTTTAGATATAGATAAATTTAATGATTTACGCATGCGCGTGTGAACGAACGCTCGTGTCGGATTTAGCTGCGTTCGTTTATCCTGCACCCAACACATTTTTACACTAAATGCACTTTAGTCTTTTGCAAAAGGACAATATTTATTTTAAAACCATTTACACTAAAACACGTTTATTTATCATGGTTTAGTGTACACATAGACCGAAGCCACATGGCCATAAAACCGCTTCTCACCGAATCGTTTTCCGTACGTAGCTTTTGACGTTGCTCCAGCTGCTCGCTTACATAACGCATGCGTATTACTACAGAGTTTAAGGATTTAGCTACAACCTTCTCTACTACAAACCGTGCTGATTGGTTTGGCAACGCCGCATGTGCCAGCAGTAGTAGGCCTGTGGGTGACGACAAATGTCGGACGGCCGTTATACACGACTGAAAAGAAAATCGCTGGACAAACAGCGTTTACAGTTTAAGGAGTAGAATTAAATGAATTCAAACTTTAATAATTTTATAATTTATAAAGATTCGATGCTTCAATTAACAAATATTATAAAAAAGATTTTACTAAAAAAATAGATGTTATATGTAAATAGAAATTTTATTAAATAGGCATATAAAATATAATTTAATAAAGGAAAGTTTATTGATTCACTTTAAATAGATGAACTTCAATGAAAATAAGTTTTATTAAAAAAATAAATAGAAATAACTAAACGCAAATTCTAACAATTAACTTTAAATAAACAACAAATAACTGAGGTAATAAATAATAATTATATATAAATAAAATAGGTATCAAAAACAATGATCTCTTTCATAGCTGCGTTCGGTGTAAGAATTCGAATTGGGTGTGGTGTTGTAGCGGTGCAGCGCAATAGTCACTTGGCGTCATAGTACAGTGTAAATGGGATGCAACGATGTGATACCAGCGACAAATATAGATTAAATTGTTATTTGTATTAATGTAAATAATCAAGTTTACATTAGCATCAAATTATTAAATAACCAGGAAAATTTGCAAATAAATCTGCAGTTTCTGATTGAATTCCATTTTTAATAAATAAATTCAATATGAATATACATTATATATATATATATATATATATATATATATATTAGCATAATATATAAACTCAGTTAACGATTTTGTTGGATTAAAATGAAGACTGCTAAATGTACTTAAAAAAATTAATAATTATGCGTAATTTATTGAAGATAGACACTGCCAGTTATTTCATCATCGAATTAAATTCATTTCATGATGCCGCCATTAACATTTGGAGAAAATTTTTGATGTTAATGCACGGCTGATATTAATTGAAATAAAATGAACATACTGAACATACATACACCGCTCTTGCACACACTTACAAGGTAGAGCGTTTAACAAAAGCACCGTTTACACTACACCGTAATAAACAAATAGAATTTTATATAAGTGGTCTTAAATATTCTCAATTCCCAAACAGCTAGTTTGCGTTTGATGTAAAAAGTGTGTTCGGTGTAGGATAACCGAAAGCAGCTTATATAAATAAATATATTAATGTTGAAACTTATTTGCTGTAGCCTTGAAATCATTACCCAATTTCTTTTTCTTATCCATCAGTAGTGCAAATGTCAGTCTCAACCCATATATCACTTATTCTGTCAGTTGTTTTATCAACCGTAATGCCCCGGGTAATGAAAAAAAAAATGTAATAAAAATAAAGACAAACAATTAAATACTACTTACCATCTAAAACAAAAATAAAATATTTATTAATTCATATACACTTTTTATTTACATAAGTAAAGTATTAAATTAAAGTAAAAATCAAGGGAATTCGTAATATAACCTTTCTACTATGTACATATTACAAATATTTATTAAACTTAATTTATATGAAATGCACTAGAATTCAAATGAACAACACATGTATGGAATGTAAACAAATACATTCAATACTATGCTGCGTTGAAAAGTTTCCAACAGCACGGTTTGTAGTAAAGATGCCTGTGATTTAGCCACATAAGTTCAATTTTAGGAACTTTCAAGGCCAAATGTTAAAGCCACGGCCAATGTAAAATTTCTATAAATGGGTATATGACAACTCTAGTATTTAACTCGCTAATGTTAAATCAAAATTTATTTCTAATGCTAAATCTGTTCCATAAATTCGCCATCAGATATGTCTATGCATGTCAATGCATACGAGCAACTATATTGCTGTGAGTTGCATATCGATATATTAAGACGATTTACCGATTTTTTTATACAGCACCTCCTAAATACGTATAAACCAAAATAAACCGCATATATTTAAAAACCATCGACAAAATTAGTTATTACAAATAAACGAGTAAGAGTAATATAAAAACAGCGCGCAAACCCGACTTATTATATATACCTGGTGTATCAGAGCATCCGTGTCAGGCCTTTTTCTTTCTAGAAATGCAATTTCTTATATCTGGGTAAAGAATATTTATAACCAATTTATTTTCAAATCAAGAAGAATTTTTGGTATTTACTTTTTGAAATGTCACTTTTAACATTTATTTTCACAACAAACGGTTGACTTTATAATAAAGTTTTTCGAACAAAAGTTGTTTTTTTTTCAATGACCTATCCAATGGTACTACACATGACTTAGGGTCTCATTTGAAATTATAAAGTTGAATGCAGTTGCGCCTCCTAGCGGTCATTTATGAAAACCGTAAATACACCCAAAAAATTCTTCAAGTAGGCTTTGGTTATAAGTATTTTTTCCAAAAGTAGTAAGAAGTTGCGTTTCTCCAAAAAAAGACTGGGGCAGATAGTCTGATACACCCGGTATAATAAGCTAAGCAAAGTGAGTACCGCGGTACTCACGAAGGATGTGTAAACAAACTTGCTCACTCAGTTAGATGCGTAGCATACCTCACATAAACATGTACAGTTGTATGTGACGTCATAGCTTACACTGGCGCTGACAATTTTGTCAATTCCCAAATAAACCCCAGACGTAGCCGTTAGCATAGACGTTTACACATCAAAAAGTTGTTTTATTTATTGTCATGAATAAAATTATGAAGAAATTTTTATTTATTGTTAAGAAAATAATAATTACTTCGAACATTCATTCAATGCACACATTAGAAAGCAATTTTGTTAATCGCTAACAGAATATAAAACACTAAAAAAATGTTTGAAATAAAATTCAACCAAGTGGATGTTTATTTGTTTACATTATACTATTATAAAAGGTTGAAATTAAATTAATTAATATTACATAATAACAAATACTTGGGATGTGTTAAAGCAGCTATTATTAATGTAATAACGCATAGCCTTTTAACAGTGTGCACGCTCTAGTTAAATTAACTATTAAATACAATGTCACAGTCACAACATAAATGATAATTTCTACTTTAACTAGCAGTATTCATCAGCCGTTAGTTGCTACTTGCTCATATACATTACACGTGGATTGTCGATTTTGAAAGAAATGTCATAAAATAGTTTTGTATCTTTATTTTAAATAACAATGGGGCTACCTGCAAAGGCATTGTTTTGCTCGACTAGCTTTGTAATTTTGCAGTTCTCTCTATTATTCTCGTAGTTATTTCAACCGCACAGGATGCTGTCTATTTACTTCTTAGTAATAAATACCGCCCTTTCCATTGCGGATGCTCTGTTTTCGCGGGGTGATTAACTTAAAAATACAACGCAATCTTTAGCTGCTTTTTAATAGTAATGTACCAAGCCGGTACGACCAGTTTCACGATGCCATTAACCGCGCACAGAAAAATATGATTATATATTACTCTACTCCAATTCCGTGAATTTAATAATTATTATATTCGTAATTGGATCATAGGTTTTACTTTCTACCGAGTATAAATACGTTTGTTATAAAACCAGACAATAATACGCTTCTTATCAATAATAAACGAGTTTACTACGGTTTTTTACAAATTACACGATTGTTGGACGTCTAATAGCGTACTTTATAAATTGTTTCAGTTTTTAATCTGTTTAATGTTCATACAATTTTTCTATAACTATATTTGATTTCTAAAAATTTGTTGATTTAGTAAATAATATGTGGGTGATAACGCGGTAACTTTCGTGCAGCTCGCACTGCATACAATAGTAAGCAATATATACTCTTACTATCTTTGTAAAAATTGAAGAATAAAATTTAAACAGAATAAGCGATTACCGTAGTAACGTCAATTCTTCTGACATACTTTTCACATTAAAAGAAATATATAACAATAAATGTTGAAATGTAAATAGTTTTTTGTCCTGATAAATTATGTAGGTTGGATTTATCCCCAGGGGCAGTGGCGTAGCTATCATATGTCAGTTCGGGGCAAAGCCCCGGGGCTCTACAACTTTATTGGGCCCTAAAAACTGTCATCATAATAATTATACGGGAAAAAATCAAAACAAGAGGTTATCGTAATAATTGTACAGAAAAAACAATACGGGGGGATAAGTACAAAAAAGGTTATCACAATAATTATACGGGAAACACTCCAAAGAAAAAGTCAAGACAATAGTTGTATGAGAAAAGCAAAAAAAAAACAAAAAAGAATATCGCAATTACGGGAAAAAGTCCAAAAAAACACAATAATTGTACAAGAAAAGTCTGAAAAAAGGGTCATCACAATATTTTTACGGGAAAAGGTAGCAAACAAGATCACCACAATAATTGTACACGAAAAAGTCCAAAAAAGGATAGATAAGCATAATTGAAATTACAAATTATACAGAAAAATAGCTAAAAAAGAAAGTCCAAAAAATTACTCACAATAATTATACTATAATAGGGATAATAGTCCAAAAAAGGTCATCACAATACAAATTACAAATTATACGGAAAAAAGCCAAAAAAGTCATGATAAACATTATGTGGGGAAAAGTCCAAAAAAACATAACAATCATTATTCGGGAATGAGTCCAAAAAAGGTCAACACAATACAAATAATACAGAAAAAAGTAAAAAAAGCTTCTCACAATCTTTATATTGGAAAAAGCACCAAAAAGATCATCGCAATACAAGTTATACGGAGAAAATAAAAAGTTATCACAATAATTATACTAAAAACAGTCCAAAGAATACGTCAGCACAATCATTTTACGAGAAAAAGTTAAAAAAATTGGTCCATTACACTTACGGGAAAAAAGTTCAAAAAGTCAACACAATAATTGTACGAGATAAAAATAATTGTATCATCCAATAATTGTACACGGAAAAGTACAAAAAAAAGATAAATAAGCTTATAGAAATTACAAATTATACGGAGAAAGGTTTAAAAAAAGTCCAAAAAGTTCCTCACAATAATTATACGGGAAATAGTCCAAAAAAGGTCACACAATACAAATTACAAATTATATGGAAAAAATGCCAAAAAAGTCACGATAATCATTATACGGAAAAAAGTCGAAAAGAACATAACAATCATAATACGGGAATGAGTCCAAAAAAGGTCAACACAATATAAATTATACGGAGAAAAGTAAAAAAACTCATTACAATCTTTATACGGGAAAAAGCCCAAAAAAGATCATCACAATACAAATTATACGGAAAAAGTAAAGGTCCAAAGAAAAGGTTAACACAATTATTGTACCGGAAAAAGTTAAAAAAAAATCAAAAAAGGTCATCACACTTACGGGAAAAAGTCCAAAAAGTCAACACAATAATTGTACCAGAAAATGATAAAAATGCCCCTTTTTATCATTTTCTGCATAATTATACGGAAAAAAGTTCTAAAAAAGTCATCACAATCATTATACGGGATAAAGTCCAAAAAAGGTCATCAAAATACAAATCATATAGAAAAAAGTTTTAAAAATCATTATAATCATTATACGGGAAAAAGCTCAAAAAAGGTCATCACACTTCAATATTACATATTACAAAGTATACGAAAAAAAGTCTAAAAAACTCGATCACAATCATTATACGGAAAAAAGTCCAAAAAGGTCATTACAATAATTGTACGGAAATAAGTCTAAAAAATGTCCAAAGAAAGATCATCACAATACAAATTACAAATTATACGAAAAAGTCCAAAAATTGAGTACACAATCATACGGGAAAAAGTCCAAAAAGGTCAGCACAATAAAAATTATTTGGAAAAACGTAAAAGGAAGTGATCACGATCATTATACGGGAAAAAGTCCAAGAAAGATCATTACAATAGAAATTAATTATACGAAAGAAAGTAAAAAAAGTCATTACAATAAATTGACTCTACTGAAGTAAGTGGGGGCCCAATTAGTGTACGGCTGAAGGACCTTTCGCGAATTTATTTCATTAAAAACTCACATTTCTTTGTGTTTTTTATTGCGACCATCAACAGCGCATTAAAAAAGTTTTTTTGTTAGCAGAATATTGTTGTTCATTAGTTATTTTTGAAAATTAGATTATATGTTTGTAACTGATTTGATTTTTGGCTATTAAAATCTAACATGTAGAATTACATTTACTCAAACAATTGCGATTTTTTAATAAATAAATAAAACAATAAAATCGTTTCAAATGAAGTGTCGTAAGGTGTGTTATGCCGAATAAATTTTCAAAATGTCTTTTTTGGAGTGGAGGGGGAAGCTGACATACATGTCAACATTAAAAATAAATTTCAAAATAAAAATTTACGTTTTGCGAGTTTTTTTATTTGTCCCGATTTTCAGATATCTAGGGGAGATACTTTTGGAAAGACATAAACAGTATACAGGGTGTTGTCAGTTCAGCATTTTTTAAATATGTATATATTTTGAAAAATATACACTCTTAAAATATTGAAATAAAAACCTTTCAAATAAAGTCTTGCAAGGTGTGTCATTCCGAATAAATTTTCAAAAGGTGCTTTTTGACGTGTAGAGGGAAACTTGCATACATGTCAACATTAAAAATAAATTTCAAAATAAAAATTGACATGTTTTGCGAGTTTTTTGATTTGTCCCGATTTTCAGATATCTATTTGAGATCATTTTGAAAAGGCATACACAGTATACAGGGTGTTTGTTGTCAATTCAACATTTTTTAAATATGTATATATTTTGAAAAAAATACAAATGTACATACTTAAATTATTGACATAAAAACCTTTCAAATGAAGTGTCGCAAGGTGCCGATTAAATTTTTTTAAAGGTGTTTTTTGGATTGGAGGGGGATACTGATATGACTGTTAACATTATGTCAATTATGTCAAAATAAAAATTGACTTGAGTTTTCTGGTTTATTTTGATTTTCAGATATTTACGATAGCTACTTTTGAAATGACGGGTATATACAGTATACCGGTTGTTATGAATCGGATAAAACAGTTAAAAGCTGCTAAAATGTTAAGTGTTTGGTATCATTGCATTCAGAAAAATATTTTCTGTCAAATAATCACATTTAAAAAATCGACTATCTGACTAAAAACTACAAACGCGTGCTTTGTGATCCTGTAGAACGCGCTATTAGTGCAATATGGAGCTAAATTATTTTTAAAAATTATTTTGATTGAGTCTTACCTATTTTAACCAATTCATAGCAGCCATCTAAATAAAAACCAAAAATGTTTTTTTGTTGCTATGGTAATAAAAAGATTATTATTGTTTTTGTGTTCAAATTGTCGAATTCATTCAAAATAACAAAATAAAACAGCGTTTTCTATAGCTTTGGGTCACCCGGTATAATGAAATAATACCTATAATCCGAACGGTTTTCTTATATGCACTATTATGCAATTAAAAAACAAAAAATGGTTTTTTGTTGCCATTTTGATAAATATTGATGATTGATACTTTATTATGTTTAAATTCTCAAATTAATTCAAAATAACAAAAGAAAAGTATATGGTTCTGTTTAAAATTCGAAAGATGGGGTTGTTTCCGGGTTAATCGGAAGTGATATCAACCTCATAAATATATATATATATATCGCTTCATAAATAACAAAATAAAACAACGTTTTCTATAGTTTTGGGTCACCCGGTATAATGAAATGATACCTATAATCCGAACAGTTTAATCGGAAGTGATAATAACCTAATAAGTATAATAAATTGCATTTTTATGTATATACACTTGTATAAATTTATTTGTTTAAGATTCATAAATATCAAAATATAACAGCGTTTTCTATAGCTTGGGTCACTCGGTATAATGAAATGATAGCTATAATCCGAACGGCTTTTTTAAAGGCACTGTTATACTATTAAACAATTAAAAGGCAATTAAATTAGGCAACAAAAAAGTGATTTTTTTGTTGCTATTTTGATAAAAATTGATGATCGATACTTTATTATTTTCAAATTTTCAAATTAATTCAAAATAATAAAAGAAAACACATGGTTCTGTTTAAAATTTGATGGGGTTGTTTCCCTGGCAATCGGAAGTGATACCAACCTCAAAAATATAATAATAAATTGTATTTTTATGTATATACACTCCTATAAATTTATTTGCTTTAGCTTCATAGTTAACAAAATAAAACAGCATTTTCTATAACTTGAATCATCCGGTTTAATGTAATGATTCCTATAATCCGAACGGTTTTCTTAATGGCACTGTTGTACTTAATTAAAAATTAAAATTACAACGCGCGTTCTGAAGTCTACTTAATCTAATCTAATGAATGCGATAATCAGAATGCTACATTCTAAGAATACTTTTTTGATTTTTTATTTATTTATTAAATAATGTTACACATCAGGTTTGGCAAAATAATCTTAAGGGGCAAGGTGCCGAGAAGCATGATCTACGGGGCCACTGCTGCATAAAAAGATTTAAATATTCCCAAATACGTGAAGTGTTTTAGGACACGCTCTGTATGCAATTCATGCAGATGGTAATACTTTACTGCCTTAAAAACGCAATAAATTGCTGCCAATAGAGGTAGCTCTCAAATGATTGTGACTTTCTATTTTAATCAATTTCGTATTTGTTTAGGGAGAATTATTTAGAAAAGAACAATCTATCCGGCGATCGGATTAGATTTTTGATTATCTGCATAACAAATGCTTTTATTTATGCCTGAACATCAACATAAAATAAGTTTTTTTTAAATGTCAATTGCGCGGAAAAAATGATAATTCGAAAGCAGAAAAATAAACTAATTCGATAGCAGAATAGTTTAAACCTTTATTCATATGTATACGAAAGCAATTT
>JARJEC010087186.1:0-12216 GCA_030264575.1 Tachinus sp. AB-2021 | reverse complement strand
TAAAGAATGTTTTAAGAACAACGAAATATGACGTACGATTAATTATAATTATAATATTTTATAAAATGTTAAAAAACATAAATGTTGAGAAAAGAAATCACAAAATGACAAGCAATGTTCACAATGAAAAATGTGCACATGTAAAAAAAACATGATAAAAAAACAAAAAAGTGTTCTTGCAACACTTTTATTACAATTTCAACTGTTTACAATTTTTGATTAAATTTATGTTTTCGTTGATCCATTAACAGTAAGGTTAATGTATTAACAGGAAACTGTTAAGGGGCTAAACGAGGCCCAGCTTTTTGAAAATGAAATTTTTACTCTTTAAAAGTAACGTAAAAGAAAAAATATGGCAAGGGCATGACATCTAGCCTCCTACTACATTTTTAAAACAGTTTTCAATAAAATCGAGCTGCGTTGTTGATATCCCAATTTGGAATTTTGAAATAAATACTATTGTATAATTTTGCCCAAGTTATGTAAAGTTTTGCGGAATAGTCATATTGTTTAGCCCAGCCTCAGGTAACCCACGAGTTAATAGTCGAATTTCCATGGTGTTTAATAGAGGTGCCCCATAAACGAGTTCAAAGAAATAGCATATGCCATAATTTTGAACAAGTTATGCCCAGTTTTGCCCAATCGAAAAAAAATTTGATGATTTCAAGCAACAAAAAATTAAAAAATAAAAATTCTGGAAATTTTAAATAAATTAGCACTTCAAATACTTCTAATTTCGACAAAGCAAAATTTATGCTCTACTCACAAATCATAATGAGTGAGTTAAAATTAAATAAATCGCATTTGCAGCAAAATTTATTTAAATTCAATTTCAAAACCGCGAGTGTGAAACTCAAAGACAGTTAAACTGTCCCCTAGAAGGGTTTACATTGTTTTTTTTACTCTTTTTTGCTTTTTTGCGAATCCACAATTTAATCTGCGCATCCTAATAGAATCGTATATACAAAAAAAATGATTCGTGAATAACCCTAACCCTTCACGCTACTTCGTCGAGGCTACCCCGACAATTAAAAAATTGATTTTGTAAATTGAACATTATAAAAACACAAAAAATTTGATTTCTTTTATAAAATGAAGACAAATTTCTTATAGATTTTGTTTGATTTTAATTTATGCTTTACATCATTGTCACTAGTAAGCATACCTAATTCACATACAATAATAGAGGAAGCGGCAAACTAATAACACAATTTAAAAATTTGAGCTACTATATTCTAATTTAAAAAGATTGATTTTAGTGGAATAAAAAGTTAGTTAACTAAACTATAGTATAACCAACCGAACAACAATGGAATCGGACGCGCAACACGAGAAACATCCAGAGTATGCTCACAGACCAAAACTAGCGTTGGTTCCGTCTCTGGGCATACCCTAGACCCCCCGTCGCTATACGTCCCTCCTCCATCGCCCCACGAATAACACCATCTTCGTTTACACTCGTCAGTAAATATAAATACATTATTAAGCATAAGACTAGATTATATATTGAATAAAACCAAATAATACATTTAAGACAAGATAAGATATACACTTTAAAAATCGTCTGTATCATAACTTCAAATCTGTAAAACTATCTCTGATACAGTTCTCAATGCTAAAAATAGCCTTTTTATAAACTTTATTATTCAATAGTTATTTATACAAATATGCAAAATTTAAAAATGAGTAAGAATGTTTTGTTTGGTTTGTACACATCTTATTGTGCGAATTATTCTTTTCTTGCTTTCTTAATTTATTTTCTGGTTTTTTATTAATTTAAAACATCAGAAATGCGTCAAAATAGGCTAAACGGGCGCGCTTTACTATTCATCAAATCAAAAGTTTAGAATATCTTATTTGAGAAATGTGGCCAACAACCAGTCAATGGGTTATAAAGCAAGCAATCAATAGGTTATAATGCTAAGATAAGCTTCAAAACTGCAAAACTATCTGTAATACAGCTCTCAGATTTTACCTCCTGAGGTAGAGAGTTAAATAGTTTTCGACCATAGAAATTGATACCATTCATACATCTAGAAAGTCTTGGTCTTAATGAATAAATTAACTCACGACTTCGAGTGTTGCATTCGTGGATTTGATCGTGCGTAATATATCCTTTAATGTTTTTACGAACAAGCAGGAGACATTCCAATATAAACAAACTAGGTAATGTGATGACCGCAAAGTGTTAAAATGGCCACAAATGTTGACATTCATATAACATTTTGTGTAATATTTTACCCAAGAGCAAAAATTCGTTCTATAATAGTGTTAGTTAATTCCAAATGTCAAAACATCATTTCGAAGAGAATCAAGGGAAGGCAGGTTGAGTATCAGGCTTTGGAAAAATTAAAATGCAAAAGCGCTTAAAATGACCAGTAGAACGGTTGACAATGTTCTTTTGTGGGACTAAAATTTTGAATTCTGATCTTGGGCAGCAAAACTCGTAGACCCTTAAAATATCCTTTACACATTGTTCTTTTTTTACTGAAAATTTTTGCTCAAGTCCACAATTTGACCTACGCATCCTAACTCGCTCATGGGGTTACCACACTACAAAAATTCTAATATTGACTTATGAGTCAACCAGAGCAAAACAAAATGATTATTGAGCAAAACTGGCCATAACAAAATTATGTTCTTCAAATTTTCTAATGAGAGCTCGTAATAAAGCTGTTTCGGAAGGCGTGGAAAAAATAATTATTAATTTGTCTGACAAAGGTCAATCCTCGGCACAAATTACCGCGGTTATCAATTTATTGAGCTATGCAGTGCAAAATATTATAAATTTGCTATAAAACCACTAGATCTGCACAAAAATCATGGGATGAAATAAAACTCACCTATTCTGATATGAACTTATAAGCTTTGAGAAGAATTGTCATCAAAAATCGCCGTAGTAATTATAAAGAAATAATTGTTTTGTAGAATACTGCAATGGGTATACGGCTTTTAAGGTATATACCATATATTCATTCACGAATTAACGTCGTTATCCGACTATGGCCAAATCGGTGTCGCTCGTATTGTGCGACATAGATTGAAAAGACAAATGCCGCATGCGATATTATTAAATTTTATAGCTCATGGTCACATACCTACACTAGAAAACATTCTTTAATAATAACAATCTTTATTTCTTCCATAAAACAAAAAAAAACATATATAAAACAACGATTATTGTTAGTGTTAATTCAGCGGAATTGCGGAATTGAGCTTTCTTGTCGATTTTATTTCTATGGCAACAGAGAAGCCTCTCCAAGCTTAAAAATCAAAAACGAACAGACTGTTATGAACAAAATATAGAACGTGTGATTTTGTCGTATAATTATTACATATTATTAATGTACAGAAAGAAAAAATAAAATAAAAATAAACATTTTAAGTTGTGTAATTTTTAACTAAAATTGAAAAATGTGTGTGAAAATGCTGTTACGTATATAACAGTTTGAAGAAAAAACTTTATTCTGTAACTGAACACTGCCATAAAAATTAAACAGATTCAAGTTATTAATTTAAAATAATGTATTTTTGCGGAATAATATGTCAACTCGTTTCTGATATTCCGGTACAAAATGCATTAATCACCTTTTTTTTAAAGTAAATGCAGATTTATAAAACTCTTATATAAATGTAAAAGCAAGAGCCAGATAGCACGGACATAGAAATATGTCGTCTTCGCTGTAAATTGTGAAGAAAAAGGATTTGGTGTCACGACGGAAACCGAGTGACCTATACCGGAAATAATGAAATTCGCGATAAAGGACTAAAAGCCATATGCTATGTTTTGTGTTATATATTTATTTTATCACGGACTTTTTTGTTTATGACCTCAAAAATCAATTAAGAACTATTTTGATTTTAAGTGAATTTATCTTAGGTTATTAATAACATTGTTTAAAATTTCCGGTAAAACTATCTCAGATCTATTTGTTTTGAAACTAAAACTGCTTTTCAGTTCATTCGATAATATAGTTTTATTTGAATATCTGTCTGAATACCAATAGAAGCGGCCGCGATATTCTGAATTACATAGTATAATGAATATCATACACAATTTAGACGTATTTTAAATTTAGAATAATGATGCTTATTATATTCATAAAACTTGAACACTAAAAATGCATATATATATATATATATATATATATATATATATATATATATATATATATATTTATTATAAAATATAAGCTTTTTCAAATAAAAAAGTTGTTAGGTAAATAGAGACTTGAAACATGCATATAGGCAAGCAAAATAAATCAAATAATCAAATACATTCGAGATTTATTGCTGTTTGAATCACTGAACCCTATGCATGTTTCAAGTGTAGACAAAGCACACTTTCAAGTACTTTGAGTCTGCCAGCATTCTGGGTGTCGACTCTTTATATCGTCGTTCAATTTCGTCTCCTTAGACAATTGCGGAATCGAAATGGATGTTACAGGTTCACGGCAAAACTTTACCGCAAATAAATGAAATGCAAATATAAAATTGAATTTAAAATTTATTCTGCATGCCATAGCAATTTCATATTTTTAAGGTGCATTTATTTTTAGTTACAAATATTAAGTTTAAAATATAATTTAATAATAATAATATATTTAGTGTTTTAGGCCTATACATAAAATAATACTTATGCCAAAAATTGCAAAATAAAATAATTAATTGTTGTTTAAGGTTGATTATAAATATAATGAGTTACAAATGTTAGCGGTATTTTACCTTTGTGTCGTATTATACGCCACAAAGGTAACATACTAAAACTATAATTAATTAAAATTTTTGTTATGGCTGAGTATAAATATTTAAACTTTATTTCTGTCATATTGAAAACATAAAAAATATATTTAATTTATAATACAAATAATAGATGTTTATAAAATTATTCTTAAAACATATTTTGTAAAAACTTTGCTAGTTCAAGCTTTTTTTAATTGATATACAATTTGCGGCTGATATGCTTTTTGCATATTCAGATATATTTCAAAACATTTTTAGAGGTTTACATTTATATGTTTAATAATATATAGCTATTTATACAATGAAGTAATAATAAATTGGTAAAAAAGTTTGAATGATTGATTTTAATAATAAAGGATACATTGCAATTTTTCATAAAAATAACTGAAATTTAATTACCGACTAATAAATATTCAAATATATCGACTAAATTGGTTTTATGCTATTATATAGCTATTGTGTTTTTCAATCAAAATTTCCTGCTAGCATTTCCCCAATCAACCACACTCTTAACAATTAAATCGAAACGTGCCGTCATTAGGTAAAAGCGAATAAGTTCTGATTACACACTCTATTTGCGGTGCAGGAGTCCATAAAACGAACGCCTCGCCTCAGGGAAGTAGAAGAAAATCCACTCGTTGGGTGCGGGGGTATTGGGAGCGAAACGTTAATTCAATTTTGTTCGACCGAACTTTAGGAATGGATTAAGTGGGCATGTTCAAAATGAATTTAAATAATTTGACAAATTTAAACTTCAATTTTATAATTCCAGAAATTAAACTTATATTTTATTTATTACAAAATAAGACGAGTATCGCGCCCTTGCGCTATTCCTAGCTGCTGCGTCGTGGGGTAATGTCAGAACATTTGGCAGTGGGCCAATGATTGAGTGGATCCATACGATAATGCCGCCCAATGTCGCAAATATTTTTCCAAACTGCTGGATATTTTTTTATTGAATCTACATATCAATCTATACATCACGTTCGTACTTCGGCCCCTAAGGAATTCAATTTCTAAATCGACGCACATAAAAAAAGCAAAAGCAAATACGCGGCAGAGTTCGGCGGCGCGAATCGATAGTGATAATTCATCGGATGATCGACATAGGAAGCCCCTTTCTTGGACGTAAATGCCAATGTATTTATTTTCCAGTGAAAAGCCCCGCTTAATAAAACTACCCATTTGAAAATTATCGAAGCGCTGTGATTTGTTTAAGTAAAATTTTATCAAATTTCGTTTTCTCGACAAAAACAACTTATTAAGTTCGGAATAATAAATTTGTATGCATTTTTATGTAGAATCAGTTCCTCCAACTAGATTTTGCTTTTGAAAAAGTAATAAAATATTTTATTTAGTAATTAATTATATTTATATAATATTTATTAAATTGGTAATAAACAAAATATAAAACAGAACGATAAAAACTTTTTAAAAACATTTATTGCAAATAGAGTAATGACCTAGTAATTATTTAATAATTAGAATATTCTAAAAAACTAGAGGTTGCAATGCGTTCTAAAACTTTTCCTCCAACAATATATTTCCGCCTCAGTTCTTTACGTTGAAATTAATCATTTTAAATTCATTGATATATGTAGAATGATGGCATGCGTTGGTGGAGGATTGTATAAAACTAAAGATGGATCCGGTTGGTCTGTTCTGATACTGACTGACACTGATCACTTGGGTTTTGTTTTTCCCCATCCATTGGTTTTTATTTTCTACTATAGGAAAAGAAGTAATAAATTCGTATCTTTATTGTGTTTTGGAATTTATTATTGAAACAAAAACCAAAATTTACAGAGTTTACAGATCTAAATATTCGTTTATATGCAATTTTGTTATAAATTTGATAGTTTTCTTGTAAATTAACAAAGTTCTTCTTTTTGACATTTATAATGCGTTTTTGAAAGTTAGGTATTAAAATATCGATTTAAAACTAATTTAATTCAATTTGATTTGTTATTCTGTTCAAATTGAGGCTCTGTATGACAATTTTTGAAAATTAATTTACCATCAAATGTTGCCAATTAAAACAAATTTTTGGGCAGCACAAATAGAGCGTACTTCTAACATATTACCCAAATTTTGGAACAATTTTTTATAAACACACACACACACACACAACCACTTTTTTAATCTAAGGGACCTCTAAAACGTATATTTCTGTTGAAATTTCAATTTCAAATTTTTGGTATGAATCCAATAATTGTTTTCTTTATATAGGGGGAAAAATATAAACAGAAAAACTGTTTATCCATAATCACTAGGTTTAAATAAATAAGTCTGTTTTAACTGCTGACAGGTTTACATTTAAAATATAAACTTTGTTTGTTCATTATATATATATATATTTTTGTTTTGTTTTTGTTTTACATCATTGCCCCTAATTAAGCCGATGGCTTGTCATAGCGGAGTTTTGATGGGACCAACAGCTTATAAGGTGACTTCCAAACCACCATATTAATAATATGTTTAAGTAGTTTCTATAATTTTTAGATTCATTGATTAATATTAGGTTTCAGATTTACTTATTTTTTTACCAACTTATTTATATGCCGTATTGATATTAGCAACCCCGAAGTCATCCATGGTATAATTTTGTAGTTTTTGGAGTTGTATGCTATTATTTATATGACCGTTGATTTATGTACATTACTTTTATTTATAACCTCTTCCCAATTTTCTTTTTTTAAGTCTTTTTTCTAAATTGCCGTAACTTATTCTCTATTTACTGTAGCTCTTGTTTTGTTTGTCTTTAACTGTTGAGTTAAGGTTATATTCTTAAAATGTAGTGGTTTAAAATATATGTGTGCAATATATCGTATGTTATTTTATTTACTTCTATTTTAACCGGTAATTTGTTAAAATAATGATCTATACACAATTATGAATTGTTATCACTTCTTGTTGTTCAGATTGGGTAATTATAGAAGTATTTTAACTATTCTCCATCTGTCGTAGTGGCAAATGCTACACACGTAGTTTTAATGTTATTTGTGACAGCAAGATATACATAACACAGGCAGGTTCTTCTAATATTAAATGTTTTGTTCAATACGATATTTATTCAGTATAATCGTGGTCATTGGACCGGACCGCGTTTTTGCATAAAAGCAAGTAATTGCGAAAGTGTTTACATGGTAGTCTTGCTGAAAGACTCTCCCAACTTGTTTAGATTTGAAAACAATTTTTGCCGCAACCATGTTTTGCAAATTTGCTCGAGAATACTCTGGGAGAGTATGTACACTAAACAAATAAATTGTAAGGTACTTTCAGCAAGATTAACGATAGTTTTACTTGCTTGTGTAAACGTGAGATTACGCATTACCATGATGTTACTACCATAGTGAACATAGTAACAGGCGTCATAACGTGTTATTATATGCTTTATATCAAAAACAATTAGGAAATATAACTTAACCAACCCTAACTTAACATTTTTTATAGTAATTATAAGATATTTTGGTTTTTCTTGTAACTATTATTTATAAAGATTACAACTGACTAATTGAGTATTTTTTGAGCTCTACAACAAATTAGTTTCATATTGGTTCTTATTGCACCAAACAGAAAAACATTTTTGTACAAAGGTACAAGGTGTTAATAATCTCAAAACTGAAAACAAACATTTTCAAAATATATTTTGAATCAAAGTGTAAAAAACTTCTATTTAACAATAACACCTTTTGACTTCGAAGGGTTAAAGCAAGGTTAAGGTCTATATGATTTTTTAGAAAACAAAAAAAAACTACAAAGTTTAGAGACATTTCTAAAGCAAAAAAAACAATAAATAAATTGTCTTCTGTTTACTACTTGACATTTGTAATTATAAGTATGCGTATAAAAAATACCGTTTATAAAATCTTAGTTCGTAACACAAAAACTATTGAGATTTTGTATTGGTAGTATTTTATGACATCAAATTTTTTTATTAAAATATTTTGGACAAAAATATGAACCTTTGCAATATTTTTTATATATATAATTATTCTCAAATATTGCCTGACATTTTGTTACATTCTGCAAAGTTTTATAAGATTTTTTATATTTTTCATTTTCTTTTAAGTTTCAACATTTGCCTAGAAAGAAATAAAATAATTTTAAAGATTTTGTGAAAATTTAGTATTTTGAACATTTTTTAATAAATTCTCAAATTCTCAATCTATCAATCTATTTGACTTATTGCAATGATTGCAAAAAAATTGTATAAATTTATTGGTATTTTGAGACATTTTCAATTATTTTGGTGTTTTTTCTTCTTTTTTCCAAATTGATATATTGATATGTGATTTTCTTATATAGCTATATTCATTTAATTTTATGTTTATCTATGTTTTTTGTAATTTTGTAGGAAATAAAGACAACCTGCCGCTTGTAAAATCAACCAATGCTAATGTTTACTGTGAAATCTGTGTCTTAGGAAACTGCGTTGTGCAATACAGAGAATAAGCGCCGAGGAATGCTTATAAGCTGTATTGGCTTGATTCATGACAATGCCTCATACTGCAAACGTGACAAGACAACTCCTACATGGCTTTAGTTGGTACCTGTTTGGCGATTATCCGTACAACCATCACCTTGCACATAGCAACTATCATTTAATTTTACACTGAAATCATTTCTTGATGATCAACAATGAAAATAACCTCAAAATACAAGTTACTACATTGTTGACAACACAGGTGGCAACCTTTTATGAAAAGGGCATACAAAAATATATGCCACACAATGATAAATGCCAACAAAATGGTGAAAGATATTTTAAAAAATAGTTATTATATATTATTAAATGGAACTTATTTTTAGGGTTTCGTACATATGCTATCTAGTTTTGATTTTATTGTGCTTAAAGGGCATCGCACATCTGTGAGATCGGCTGCAATGCGCTGCACGGCTCGCACTTCTATTTACATTGTTTTATGACTGCTCGGCGGCCATCGACCTCTGCTGACCCCTCATAGAACAATGTATAATATAATGCCGAGAGTCACGCAGCGCATCGCCGCCGATCTGCCAGATGTGCGACGTTCTTAATTGTTTGTTGGTTATAAGTTATAAGCATTATATTCTACTTAAGTAACAAATAAACATTTTTTTAAATTTAAAACTATTCATATTATTAAAGGTTGCAAAAAAATTCTTGACATTTAATTTTTGATAAATAAAGTATGACACATTATGACAATAGTTTAAAGGTTGTTTATAGCATTATTTATCTAGCGCTTGGGAGGTAACTTTCTCCTTCTTTAGGGAATTATTAAAATATACTTTTACGAAGAAAGCAACACAAAATAATATTAATGTTTTTAATTACAATTAACTTTTAACGTATGGTCATTGATAAAGGAGGAAGTTACATTTGATTGATAATGCTATAAATAACTGTTATCACTAAACCTCGTTAATCATTTTGCTAAAGGACACTCGAACATTTCCACAGTAATATTTATTTTAAATATTCCTTCATTATAGAAATATTTCAACATTCGAGATTTTGCAACAGCTGAAAAATGTTGTTTAAAATTTTTGTCATTTTGTAAAGAATTACTAGTATTTCGATACAAAATGCAAAAAATATTTTTAACGTATTTTTCAATCAATTTTCAAAAACGAGGAAGCAAGGAAGAATTTTAAGAATTTGTAAAAAAATATAGCCATTTTGTCTTAGAGAACAGTATTGTAAGAAATTTCAAAATATTTATAGAAAATATTTTATTTTCAACTTTACACGACAATTGAAACTAAACTATTTTGCAATTTTTTTTCTTATATTTTACAAACACTTTATCATATTTTTCTAAGGTTTAGTGTAATTGCTTAAATTAAAAAATAAACCCTTACGTACACAAACCAATATTCATCATATTATACTAAAGTAATTGATAAAGCTCGGTTTGTAATAATATTTATAATATAATTTAATTCGACGTTGAGGGCGAAGCGGAAACGTCAACAAAACACAATATTGATTCGCAGCAAGTATAAACATACATGAAAAGAAGTGTAAAGCTAAGAATGCTTGTTAGGAATATATGCCCGAATTTGTATTACCTCCTAGATATGGAGTCCTTTCTAAGCAGATGGAAAATGCAAATATATTTGCGCTATCAATGGAAATACGCGTATCGAATCTCTATCAATTTTATCCAACAAATGTGCATTTCACTTTCACATCAAATTGAATTCAAAATTGACTTATGGGGCATAAATAACTTTTTATACAAAAATAATTACTTATAATAAAATCAGATTTCAAATAAGGCTCTGTTTTCAACAAATAAAAACCTAATAAAAATAAATCGTCTTTTATATCAATGGAATGGATTTAATTTCTTTCCGGAGCTATATTATTACAAATTAATAATAAAATTAATCTGATCTAGAAATAATACAATAAACTTAACGCAATAATAAAAATTCATTCAAAATATTTAGCTTAGTTGAATTTACTTTGTGATATCGCGTAACAACCAACTGAAATAGTCATATCATTTTTTATTTAAAAATATATTCTTTAAAATTTGTATGGGTTTTATACATCATAAGACAAGATAAGATTACTTTATTCTTAAAAAATTTAAAAAATATTATTTGCACTTTAACCAACAATAACATTTAACAACAATTTAATGTTTCAAATGGAACATAATTTATATTTCTGTAAATTTGTATTTGTTAATTTACCTTACGTATAAATTAAAATTTTTAGTAATTTTAATATTTATGTTACAAAAAATTATATCTTTTTTAATACTTGATATAAACGGATATTTTTTCTCGTTTAATTGCATTCAAATTAATTTTATATGATACCATATTACCAAGGAGGTTGCAATAAAAAAAGTAAGTTATAATTAACTAAAAAGTAATTATTTTCCTTATAGAAGCTCACAAATGACTCAATTTTGAATAATTTGACAAAGTGATAATTTTCCGATTAATCCTTTTATATTCAGATGTTTCTAAAACCAAATTAAAAAAAAAATTATAATTATTTTAAAATGAGGTGATGTTACCAAAACTTCTAACAATTGGGATTTATTTTGCAAAAATATACCATCTAAAATATTAACATTTAATTTATGTTATTTTTTGTTAAACCGGAAATATAATATTTAAGAATTTCCAACGGAAAAGGTGGGTTTTATATTTATAAATTAAAGGATATGGACCCGTCACTATTTCAGTTATCACCCAGTATATTCATTTTGTGTTTATTTACAATTTTTTTATGATATTATAATTTTATATAAAAATATTTAAAGAAAACGCAATATAGAATATATTAATGTATATATAAAATTATAGAATTTAATTAATAAATTGTCATTAAGTGCCACGATCATATATTTATTAATATTCTACTAAATAAACTAATATTTTATTTATATTTGTGAGTTTTTATTTGTAACTAAAAATACAACTTTGCTCGTACGATTTTTGTCTCCACATTTCCCATGAGATCTT
>JARJEC010087148.1:0-50405 GCA_030264575.1 Tachinus sp. AB-2021 | reverse complement strand
TATTTTTAATGATTTTGCAATAATTTTTAATACTTTCTTAACATTTTGATATATATATATATATATATATATATATATATATATATATATATATATATAATAAAATTCAGGAATTAAACACTAATGAAAACCTGAACAGTGACAGAAGAAGCTTTGTTGAGTTTGCATGAGTATGCAAACGAGGAAAGAGGAGGATATAAAATAACATAAAATGAGCCAGAGAAGCAAAGTAAAAAATAAAAAATAAAAGAAAATCTAATAACTCTAATAAAAGGTACTGGCAAGGAATCTTAATTGGTAGAAACCATAGAAAATAGCAATGAATACATTTTGAGTATGCTTAAAGAAAGAAACTTGTGTACCGGCTGACGAACGATAAAGAAAAGCCAGCAGCAGTAGTGGATAAAAAGGTTCTCTTGAGTTGATTTAAGTGCTATTAAAATTATTAATAAATTTATTTTGGTCTTAAAAATCCTCATTTGTAATGAGTTAATAAAGGTAACATTATTAACCGCATCGGTCTTCTTCTTGCAGCAATACACGCTGCAAATCTTCTTGGCTTGCTAAAAATTAAATTTTGTATGCTTTCTTGAGGCATCTGTTTTTATTCTTGAACAAGCATGTTAGAGAGGTCATCAAGTGTTACAGTCTCGGTGCTTTTTATTAATTTGTTGATCCCAGATGTGTTCAATAGGATTGAGCTATTATAAAGCTTTGATTCTTTTACAATAGGTTTTAAAATAGCTTGTTAATTTTATAAAAGTTTGTTTTGTGATGCCTTAATTTTGTTTCTAAGATTTCTGAAAGAGAAAAGATACGGCGAGATAAAAGTGAACAAACAATTATTAATGCTTAAGTATATACCTGAGGACAACAGAAATGAATATGCCGAACATCTCAAGGATACGAAGAAAAAATAGCTTAGGTAGATGCAGTGTAGAAAAAAAAGTAAAAAAGTAAAAAATAAAACAAAATAAAGGATAAGAGGTATAGGTAGAAATGGGCTGAAGATTTTAATATTTATGTACTAACATAAGTGCATACTTATTAATCATATTCGATAATTCCTCCACTCAATAATTTGCAAATTATACGCTCCCTGTGGATATCAACTGAACCCTGCGACTTCTTTCCCTTCTTAACATTAAATTATCTTAAAATTTTATTATTTGAAAGTAAAAGTTAAAGTGGTATAGTGTTACAAAATGTTTAAAACCTTGCTATAGTTGATTGAGTTATATTTTATATTTATAGTATTTTATATGATAAAAGATAAGATGCTAAAGTTTTATAGTCAATTAAATAAATCATCGTGGCTCTTAAAAGAGTAATTACTTAAATCGCCTGGGAAATTTAAGCACAAAGCAAATATTGATAAAAGGTTTTGTGGAATTAATTATTTCACTTAATTTAAATTTATGTATAAATTTTATCCTATATTTATTTAATAATTTATATATCCACAGAACCCTTTTTAACGTATAAATACATCCAGCAACAGACGGTTTAAAATGGTCATTAGTACATTTGTCGATATAATAATTACATTTAAAAAAATACAAATAAAAATATTTCATCAAATACTTCTAGTAGACTAGTGGCGATTTAAATTTGATTAGAAAACTTGTTGTTTTTCAAATACGCAGTACCAATGCAAACGATACTTAGTTTTTTAAAACTGGATAATTAATAAGTAGGCTTTGTTTGTTTTTTGTAAAACCATTTATATAATATTATTCTCTTTTATAACGTAGTAATAAAAATAAAAACGCAGACTTTGTATAATGCATAATTATTATTTTATCTACGACTGTTATTATTATTATTACAAAGTAAAATATAAATGCAGTAAAACAAAATTAGTGTACTTCTAATTTATTCAATTAAAAATTAGCAATTATCTATATTAATAATTGGGTACCTATTTTAATAATATAAAGATACTTACTTAGTAGCCGGTGCATTAAAAGCCTTAAAATTAGTATCACTATCATTTATTGTTATTAAGATTGAATTCTTCATATCTATAAATAATGTAACATACTTAGATAATTTAAATTATGGTTAGGCTGGGTTTAAGCAGCAGTTTTAGTTGTAAACATAGAAAAAATATGTAACCGCAGCTGTATGAGCGGTTATATGACACGCACACTTTTCTGTGCACATTTTTGCTTCTATGTTTACAAATAAAATCGTTGCATAAAGCTAGCTTTAAATCAATTTGAATCAATTTGGTTAATAGATTTTTATTATATTATTTAATTAAACTTAATTAAAACCCCACAGAGGTTGAAGATCGGCTTTTGTATACAAAGGTTGTTTTGCAAGCTCAAAGTGAAATAAAATGGATAATGCAAAAAACATACACTAAATTATTTCAAATTCGTTTAACAATAATTTTACTCTTCTTAGTACTTGTTTTTTATTAATCTTAATAATATACATGATGGTTCTACCATTTTTGGTCTCATGGATGCTCCCGCATTCGCATGCAAAGTAACAAACAAATTTTGTAATATTTTTGAATTTGGTAGATCCAATTTTTTTCCATTCTTCCGTATTTGTTATTTAAAATATCCAGTTATTTTTATATTGATAACAATATAGCCCGATGGTGTGTTGCAATCCACTTTCGTTTTGTTGTGCGAAAATAAAATACTTGAATGCAACTATCAACATATTTTACATCACCAATCTTTATGTTATGAAATTTATTTGATATACAAGCTCCCATTAACCACATTATTAAGACAATCAATTACCTTTGTTGCTAGATATTTAGCATTAAGCGCTTCCACAATAAAGATGGTAATTTGCTCCCAAATAAATGCTTCTATTTATTAAATATATTTCCGTGTTTATAACACGATCATAAGTTTGATTGTTTACGTTATGCTTTATATTAGCGTTGTTCACTGACAGAGACCGATTTACAGTCGGCGTGTGGGCTGGAACAACTGACTTTTAATTCGAAATTAGTTGTGTTGGAACAGAAAACCTTTCTCGATTGTCCATATTATTGATGATTTGCATTTTACACTTATTTAGTACTCGAGTATCTTAAAAAGAAGAGAACTTTAGTTATATCCTATTTGTTTCTATCACCGTATGATGATGAAACTAGTTTGGTTTAATAAATATTTTCGTGATAAGATATATCAAAAGTTGTTTTATTTATTAGAACTTTCATTTACATTTTCCGTCATTTGGTAAAACTATTGTAGCAAATTTTTCCTGAAATTTTTAGGTAGCAAATTCAATAAAGGTACGTTTGCTGCGTTTCTAATCAATCTAGTGGACATTATTTTTCATTTTCACTCTCTTCATTCTCAATCAATATTAGCTTTTGCGCACAAAAAACAAGAACCGCGGCTTACTTAAACTAAGCATTTTTGTTAAAAAATAACTTTTAACTGTCGTCATTTCCATTATATGCATATTTTTATTCTTTTGGTTGTTGTTTTGTTTAATAATTTCAAAACTATAATTCTTGTGATTTTTAAAATGTAAGAAATTATAATTGTTTTATTTCAATTTTAAAATCATGTTTGTTTGTTTTTTTTTATTTGATATATTTTTAATCAATTTTTGTTTTAATTTTTGATTAGCTAATTAAGTAATTTGTTTTATTTAAAATA
This sequence comes from Tachinus sp. AB-2021, assembly GCA_030264575.1. Classification (NCBI taxonomy): domain Eukaryota; kingdom Metazoa; phylum Arthropoda; class Insecta; order Coleoptera; family Staphylinidae; genus Tachinus; species Tachinus sp. AB-2021. The sequence goes on along the minus strand of JARJEC010087148.1, from coordinate 46,767 downwards.
ATTTGTCACTATAAATTTGTATCATCTCAAGCATAAATACTTTCTTTCATCAAGAAGTTTCTAATTGCATCCGACAACTATGAAATAACCTATACATTTTCTAATGTTTTATTTGACATTTCATCCTTAGTTTATTATCGTTGGGTGTGTGATTACGCGAACGACGCGACAGTTCGTCCCTGATATTGATCACATCATAGCACTATGCAACACGCCTCTTTCCCTGACAGCGCCATGGGACATTCGGACGCATAAAAGTTGACCGGTGTTAGGACCGCTGCTATGAATTATGCATTAATAAAAATGAATTCAAATTTCCCATTGCCTAAGTTCATATTTTTAATTGTCGCTAATTCATTTTAATGTTGTATCAAAGTTGAGATAAATCATTGACATCAAGGTTAGCATGTTATTATAATATGTTTAAACTAAACTGTTTTGTATTAAACTGTTGGTCCTAAATTAATTTTTCATTATTAAATAAATTGATATCATTGTTTATTTTTTAACATTTTCTTTCAATGATACAGTTTGTTTTTTAAAATTTGTTATGTAAAAGTGTTTATTGTTTCTGTATTACTAACTCTATTTTTAATTGTTGATTTAGATTCTTATTTTTTAAAATGTTCACATTTTATTTTAGTTTATTTTTTGTTGTATTCAATCGTTATTTATTTCTTTTATTTCTTTGTAATTACTATTTTATTTACTTCGTATATATTTTTTTTCTACATTTATTTCTTTAAATTATTATTGTTTAGTTTGTTTAAATTGTTATTTTCTTTATTTTTGATTTTGGTCTAGGTTTCTGTTAATTTTTTTTCGATTATTTTATTAATTTTGTATATATTAATTTATTTATAATAATATCAAAAAACTATGTTTTTCTGTTAGACAATATCAACATTATTATGTTTAAATGTTCAGTATGGTTTCTACAAAGTCGACTATTATAAAATAAATGTCTTGTTTAAAACATACTCCCGCTTGTATCACACTTTTAGTTCAAAACTATAAATTTAATACATGCGTGAAGCTTCTTGGCCTATATCTAGAGGATCTGCTGACGTGGAACAAAATTAAAAATTAAACAGTAAATTAGCAGTCTTATTGTATAACACACGTTGTTATACAATAAAACTGCTTCTCACCTATTTACATATAGAAACCAGAAAATTGATGTATACCACGTTTTGTTTCTTAGACTAGTACAATGCATACAATACTTTGTCAGTCTAGAATAATATTAAACAATAAATAATTTTATTAGTTTTAAAAAATCAGTTAGTAAATTTTTGATAAGTTTAGAACTATAAACTGTACATTAATTAAAAAAAAAACTTTTGCTTCTTAAAAGAAAAGTATGATGAGTTTATGTGTGTATGTATGTGTCACGCATAACTCACTAGACTCACTAAACTCAAAGTTTACTAGCTAGAGGCAAGACATTTTAAAAATACCTTGCAAACCAGCTCTAATTGTACGCTGGCCGATTAAAAAAATCGCAATTAAATTTATATTTAATGCAAAACTGGACAATAAACCCAGTAGTTTGAATTAAGGAATGCTATAGATTCAATTGAGGATACAAGTTTGGTATTTATTTTATAATACATAATAAAATTCTACAAATATTAATTGAATATGTCGATGGCATACTATATTATGTTGACAACTTGGCAACAACTTATTTACACTTATATTTGACATATAAAATAAGTAACAAATTCATATGTCTTTGAAGTACAATAAAATTGTCATACTCAATAATTGCTATTGATTATTTTTTATTAAAAATTGCCAAATATACGCTTTGCATAAATTGTACAAGGGGAGGAAGGAAAAGTTTTAGTACGCCATACGTCCTCTAGTTTTACATTGATATGGATATATAACTTATTCACAACTATTATTAATTAGATTGTGAAATTTGATGTGTGATGTTGCTCCATCACAATTCCGTTCATCGATTTTACATCTTCTTTGTCTTTTGTGGCAAAATTTAAGTTAATATTTATTTGACTTGATTAAATTCATATGTACAGGGAGCCCAAATTTGGACCTTGCTATAGGCTATTTCGGAAACTAAAAATGCTAGATAAATTTCGGTTAGATTGTCTTGAGCTAATTTTGCGAAATAAGTTGAATAGTAGTAAAATGATTTTTCTATAATTTTTACTTTCCAATGAAAACGAGATTTTTCTAAATTGGTCGTTTTTGATAATGGCCTCTATTTGGTTTGTTTTTTAAGCTATGGAAAGAGGGCATCATATGGGAATTTTTTTACGTGGTGTAGTCAGTATTTTTTTCCAACTTTAAATTTTTGAGATATTTAATCAACTTTTTATTTCAAATGAAAACTAAAGTGCGCTATATTTTTATAAAATGTAGAATTTTATCCCGATTTCAACGATATATAGTTTATGGATGAATGATTGAGCATGATATACATGTTTAGATATTAAGACGAAGCTGAAATAAACAATGTGGACCAGACATTTTGCTGTTTTAGAGAGATTGAGGTCTAGCATGAAAGTTGATGATATTGAAAAGATTAAATTCAATATTTTATGGGTATGTTATCGATGGTGTCAAGGAGGTTGTTGGGGATTTTGGAATGGTTTGCATGCTGGAGAACGAAAGCAGTGGGATATGGGAGTTTAAATGTTGGGTAATTAATGTTTTTCATAGGTGTAATGTGTGTGAGGTAGTCATTGCAAGGGGAGGAAGGTTCAGTGATTGGTGTGACAAATTTGCCTTGACGGTTATAGATGCGATTGGTTATAGGGGGAATTTGGTAGATATGGTATACTTGGACAATTGAAATCCACGGAGGGAGGTTGAAGATGATCCTGATCATTTTTCTTTCAGTAGTGACTAGAGAAGCGAAGTTGTGGTTTTGGGAAGTTGTTGAGGCAATGGAGTGGTAGTCATTGATTATTATATCCGTTGGATACCGGATCAAGATTTAGTTCTGGCGGTATCACAAACTTCTTTTTAATATTAATAAATCTAGAAATTTTACTGCTAATTCCAAACTAAATTATTGGGTTCTTTAACGTGCACGTAACATCTAGATGGTACACGGGACCTTCCGTTTTTTTCCTATCCGAAAGAAGGTGTTTTCAATACAATTTTTCTCAACCTAAAAACCCGGAACCTATGGAACATTAGTTAACACAATAACCACTGGACCACGTTCGCGGATTAGTGTGAGCTATAACTCAGGCTAATAACTCACACTATACATGTATGTATGTCGTCTATTAGCTGAGAAATATGTTTAAACGAGTCTATCGTACTGCATTTTACTGTATACTGTAAAGGTTTTAAAAATATACTACTTTAAAAGGCTTAAGTTAAGATTAAGATAGCAAATATTTTTTGACAATATTGAATAATATTTTTTATGTATATTGGCTAAAGAAGTTATATATATATACTCACTTTTTTCTGTTTTACGACACATGTAAGACGTAAAAGATCTTTTTTATCATCTATTTTTGTTTGAGCGGTCGATATTTTATATTTACATTTTAATCATCATTTTATATCTCAAAAAGATAATGTATTAATTATTTTATTTTGTTTCAGGGAACGCGTTCGTTGTAAATGTAGCGTTAGCAGATTTTATGGTATCTGGTTTAGTGATTCCTGCATCGGCGGTTGTGATTTTAGCTGGATTACGTGAAAATTTGGCAGTGTGTAGATTTCAATGGTTTTTAGCAGCATTATGTTTCCTGGTAACTGTATTATCGATAGCTGCAATAGCAGCTGAAAACTACGCTCGACTATGTTGTTCGATTAGTACATACGAAATATTAACGCGTGGCAGAATAACTACAATTTTGTTGATTATATGGTTAATATGTGCTATAACATCAGGATTACAATTTACTACGGATTTATCGTTTGATTACTGTACAAGAAAGTACGCGGGACTGATACCATATCAAGCTACAATTGGAGTAGTATTTGTATTTTTACCAATTAGTTTAACATTTTGTTGTTATGTACGTACAAAGTATCAACTTAGAATGGCAAAATCTCGTCCAAGTTTTAAACCACCTGCACAATTTGGATGGGATTGTTCATTAATGGAAACCAATATGTACAGTTTTATTTTATTTGTAATATTTTGGTTACCTTTTGGGGTTATATTAGCAGTAGGTACTATAAAAACAATACCAGATAGATTCTTTTATAATTTGGCATGGTTTGCTATAAGTAAATCTTGCATTAACAGTATACTTTATTGCGGAACTAATCGTCATTTTCGCGGTGCTTATGTGAATTTATTTCACTATTGTTGCTGTAAAACGACAGTTACATTTTCTAGGAGGCAGCGGCCGGAAGGCGTAAGGCCATCTGGAGATGTGCGTGTTCACATAATTCATAACATGTATTGTAGTCCACAAAGGGGACGGGAAGGCCAGTCTAAACGATGTTCCAGCCGACTGAATGGAAGTGATGTCTATGAGTTATGATGAGACGATTCCTGCCCCGGCACGGGTGTATGGGTATAACTTTTTATTTTACTTGCATCCATTTATAAGAAACATGTCTAGTATTAAATGCGTGTAATTAGCGTTCAACAAAACCCAGCGCTATTGTAGTAATTGCTTATGAAAGTTCTTCGTCCAATATTTGCTTGTGCTTACTAAAAAGCAAATTTTTATCAGAAAAGATCAATTTGTTGTTATTTTCTATTCATTCATTTAGACCTGCAAAACAGAACTTCCGTAGAATAAAATATAATTTACGTTCATTAAGTAATACGAAGTGCAATGATAATTTATTTGATTAAATGTGTTTCTTCCAGACTTTTTGTCACGAGTTAGATCTAAATATTTATTATAATACGAACAACTTATTGCCTTTTCAAGCTTTAATTATTATATATAAGATACATTTTTAAATGATATTTATATATCAAGAAAGAAAGACTGAATAATTAGTTTTTGTACTCGACATTGACATTTTAAACCATAAAAAACAATTTTATATATATTTTGAATTAACATTCTGAAAAACATAGGTATTACTTATAATACATGATTTCTTTGAGAACAATGTACAAATTTCGTAAATAAAATAATTATACAAACCTATTTATTAAAAAAACTGAATACATTGTGATTTAAAAAGGGTACAACAAGGTACAATAAGATTTATTCAATAAAATTCATTTATTTTATTATTAATTTAGATCCAACTCGTGATTAATAAGCAAGCTTCAATAATTTATTAAACCCATTACTTTATATTTAACATATTTTAGCGGTCCTAACCCTTCGTGCCTGTTATAAGAATAAATTGATATTTATTTACATTCTAGGACAATACACAATTATAGATTTCATTAATGTTAAGAATGGAAATATAGGAATTTCAACATAAACCGGTGTTAAAGCTATTATAAGTTATCAATGTTTCACAATTATTTCAATAACCATATTTACAACTATTAATAATATATGATTAAAACTATTACGATATGCAGTATTATTCAATTGATAATTATTTTGAGCGTATAAAAGATCGTATACATCTAATTTTATTAATAAAAGCAGTACTTTTGCAATATAATGTCAAGTATTGTGCAGTATTTATAAACTGTATTGGGTAGTTATTTATTTCTATAAATATTATCCTTCTATTTTGAAATTTGTTATCATTTTTTTTAATATAATACATTATTATTATTGTTGCTAGAAACAATAAAATTAATAGTGCAACAAGTTTTCTTTTGCAATCTGGTTTTCATATACTTTGTTGATACTTGTATAATATACTTGCAGAACTTGATATTTTTAATTAACAATATCATTACAGTTTATTGGTTTATATGCATAAATTGACACTATAAGGTATTAATTGGGGAAGAATAAAACCATAAATATAGGAACCATGAGAGAGAGAGAGAGAGGGAGAAAGAGAGAGAGAGGGGGGAGAGAGAGAGAGAGGGAGCAATGGAACTTTTTTGTAGACAATTATTTTTAATTAAAAATAACTATATCGATACAGTTTATATGCATAAATTGACACTATTATTGTTTGCGCAAGAATGAAACCATAAATATAAGAACTATGAGTTATTGAGATATTTTAAAATTGTATATAATATATTATACACAGAAAATTTAACCATCATTGTCCAATAACAAAATAAAATATTAATAAGATCACATCTTAATGTAAATATAAATATATTTTATTAGCAAATTATTAATTAAATCCGTTCTTTTACTATAATCAGTTACTTACCAAATAAAATGAAGATTATAGTACACTTTAGGTTAATAAAGAAGGTTTTACAAAAAAACCCATAAATATTTTGAAGTGTGCATCAGCACCAACCACAAAACAGTTTTATTTCATTTTTGTTGTAATAACCCAGAAAATTAAATAGTAATATTTACTATATGAATTTTAAAATATTTTGAATAATTTATGTAGTAGTATAGATAATAATAGTAATGAACTATATATAATGCATGTGATTAATTCTTAAAATGCTAATGGAATTTTAATTTTAAAACAGGCTGTTTTAAATGGAAGACATTATAGATAAATAAATTTTAAAATGGAATAATTTTTATAATAACATGAAAATAGTTAAAAGGTAACAAAATTATAACACAATTTTTATTGATATACATATTATGTAATATATTATATTACATTTTAACCATTTACCCATTATATAAATGTTGCCTTCTTCCCAGCTGTGATTTTTCAGAACTAAGAATAAAAGTATAGTAGACACAAATAATTCAAATTTAACGAAACAAGTCATAATATTACATGGTTGAATAATTGTGATAGGGGACCATATAAATATGAAGAATGTTCTTTAAACGCTGGAGAATGAAAAGATAACAATAAAACTAAAATTAATGCATAATTTAATTATAAAATACCAATGCGGCAGTTCAACTGTGCATAAAAATTATGTAATCAATTTAAATGACAACGAATAAAAAAAGTACGTCGAAAATTTGCATTAATATGTTTTTAGAAATCTGATCATGTGAACTGTTTAAGTAATTAGGGTGGAATAACAATTTATAATTAAATTGATTAAAACTTTCAATATTACTGTTCGTTAAATGTTGCACTAATTTAATATTATGCGATAAGCAAAGTTTTAGTTTAATTATTAAATATTAATGAGGTTGTTTTTGGTGGCCTTTTTGAAACTCATATCTTTCAATTAAAATAATGCACAGTTGAATAACCACTTACATTTTTTATGAAACATCTTATTGTCCATATATTTAATCCACATATATAGGAATAAATATTTATTGAATGTAATGTACATAATGTTATAATAAATTAATGTCATAATATAATGTATATACATAATGTGAGTATCTAACTTGCAAAATTTTCATCGCTGTTCACCTTCTTCTGTTTGTTGTATATAAATGTATGTCTATAATGTGGCTGTTTCCGATTTCCTTTCGCCACCGAAGTTACCGACAGGGGAATATACACCTTCCTCTATGTGCCAATCTTATTTGTTTAGTTCGAAGAGCGAAAGAAAATCTCAAAATAGTCCTTACGCGCCTTTTAGGTTTATTATTTCGCCCCGTTGTTACGAGGCTTAAGCGGTATTCTAAATGGAAATGTTCTTAAATATATTTAACAAATTATGTATAATCTTAACACATATTAAATGTTGTGATACATAACTAAATAATATAAACGTAAAATCAAAATATTAAATGGAATATTAATATTTACACTTTTATATTATATTTTTTTATTTATTGAGATAAAATAATATACAAATGGTACTTATTTATAATATTGATTTTTAGTATAAATAAAATAAAAGTAAATTTATATATTATTTAGGAACTGAATATTTTGTATAAATATTTACATACCATTAACTATAGTTTATTTGTATATTTTTATATAACATAATCAATAAAATAGAATGCACAATATATTTTATATGTATGCATATGTATTAGGTATTAAAATGCATAATTATTAATATAGATATACTTTTATGAATATCATGTAACCATTTAAATAGATTTTATAAGTTATAATAAACAACATTTTTATAGAAAAAATCCCATAATTTCAATGTTTTCAGTTGGTTTCAATTTATACTCGTATGAAGCATTTATGACGTGTAGCTAAACTTTAGTTTATATAATGAATGCAGATATTAATTTAATATATTTTTTATATTGTTTTATTGTTAATAATTCATGTTATTTTTTTATGCTTTAGAATAAATCTGTTTTAAAAAGCATAAAATATATAAAAACTTATTGTTGATAACTTTGTTTGTTATTATTTAATCCTGCACATTTCAAATTCTAAAATTGATAAGAAAAATATAACAATGTTGCATTCCTTTTACCCACTAAATGTAACCTCTTCTTGTGTTGTATATTTCAGTAGTCTCAAATTTTATTGCAAATTTTCATAATCTTTTGCAGTCAAGTACCACTTTTCCGGATAAAGTGATATTATAAAGTAAGTATATTATTAGTCCCGTATTCTGTCTCTAGATGTTGATTGCATGTTTTTTTGCTTTGATAACGTAGATCATTAGCCAATGCAATTTATTTTTTCTAATATTAAAACTCCTTAACAAATAAATAGAACGATCACTAAACAACCACGTCTTACCCGGGAATCGAAGCCAGAACCCCTAACGTCGTAAGCAGTCTCTCAACCATCTACGGCCTACGTAATCGAGGTTGGCATGTTGGCTGCATGTTGAAGAACACAAATAGGCCGACGTTAAATGAATATTTAAAAAAACAAAATTACAAATGCAACAGTTTTATTTACAAGTGATAAACAAATGAAATATATTACATTATACATTAAAGTATATTTAACAAGTGTATTTGACTCAACGAGGTAACAAGCTTGTCGGTTCACCAGCTCGCCGGTTGATTCCTTGCAATCGCCATTAAAAACCATTTTAACATTTATCTAGCTAATATTGTAAAATACTATAAGTATCCAACATTTTTAGAGTAAAATTATATAAATCAAATATTTTCAGAGTAAATCTTAATGATTTCAGATTAATTGCCGTTTGTACAATACCACTCCTAGGCTGACAATATTCTGAAAATTAAATAAAAATGTGCAATAAATTTGCTAATCAAGAAGTACCCAAACCGTTGGCTTCTGATAATTTATACTAATAGCAGTGAGATTAAACCCGACGAAGGATATTTTAATTCATGTTTATTTTTCTTGGTAGTTAAAGAATAAATGATTTATTTTTGCTGACTAATGTGCAATAAAAGAAATAAACCAAAACACAATACTTCATGGGAAGAGCAGACAGCTAAAAAAAAGCAAAATTTTATCCAGATTGCCCATAAACACATTAAATAAATCAAACGCAGGAAAAAACAATATGGAAGCAATGAACAAAAATGCTAGCGGGGCTATGAAAAAATATTAAAACAAGATATGAATAAGGCGAAGAAAAATAAGCTGAAATAAAAAATTGCAAAAGAAATGAAAGAAGAGACAAAGAAACAAAGAAAATAATGATGAAATGATACACATACACCATACATACATACATTGTGAGAATAAATAAACAATCATAAAATTACATTTAAAAAAAAGATACAATAGAAGAAAGAATACGTTTGTTTGAAAGAAAGAAAAAACAAAAATAAAAGTAAAAAAAGAAAGATTAATGTTATTATAACAGGATGAAAGGGGCAAAATAATTATGGATTTTTTGTGGAAAAATTTGAGATTAAAAGAACTACTTGCTTATTTATAAGTTTAAGATGATAATACATTAACAGAATTTTGTTCAGAATTCTTTTAGATTAGATTCAAAATATGTTGACATATACAGAGTGTACTATTTTAAAAATAAATAATTTTGTAAATATCTCATAAACTATTATTCAATTGTTTTGCTGTTTTCACCTTTAAAATCTGCAGTAAAAATACTACTAGTTTGCTAATTTAACCGATTTTGTAATTCTAATATTAACAAAGTTAGGAATGTTGAACGGATAAGTTGGAACACCGTGTATATTCAAGTGTCTGCACATCTTTACAAACACGCGATTACTAGTTGTCGGATTCTTTCATCAATCAATACAATGACGTTTATAAAAATTTAAGTTAGGTCGCTTTAAATCCTTGTTAATAGCGCCAAATAGAATGGCTTTAATAAACATTACCTTAAGCCTGACTTTATTTGCGGTGCAAGCGTCTATTGAGATTAAACTCTGGATTTAGGTTTAATCCGGGCTTTACATAGGCTGTAAAATTATATATAAAAGTTACCTGAATATATTTTTTGTTCTTGTTGATTCTGAATGTATCAATAGCATTTTTTGTGATTTGATATAACTTAATTGCGGAACAGTTAAATATCAGTTATTATAATATATTTGCAAGTCTATTCACTACATATTTACACAATTTTGGGGTTTGGTTTATCGTCCTGTATATCCTGCTCTTAGAATAAATCAAACAGTTTACAGCCCCAATTAAGAAGCTTTCTGTTGTTATGTTGAGTTATAAAGTGATTTTTATAGCAAAAAACCTATGCTATGCTATGCGGTCACCAAATCTGACCGTGCCTAACGTTGCTTTACTTTTGCATTCGACATCGACGATCTCATTTATTAGCATATAAAAATTTATCTCCAATTTGAATAAAACTTATTGACTTATTATTTAATTAAAGTGTACACAAATGACTTTCAAAAATATTTATTTCCAGTTTATTTTACTGTTGCTATATCAAGTACTTTTTTACAATTTTTTTATATTTGTAGCTCTCGAGACTTGCAGTTTAGATGTCTCTATGTCTTTACTTATAACTATTCTAGATTTGGAACGGTTATTCAGTGTTGACTAATTACATGTTTTTGAAACAATTTTAATTACTAAGTAGTATTAAAAAATGTTGTGGATTGTTGAGGTTGGTTAGCAGGAGAAAGCGGAATACCTCTCCTCTGAAATTCTACCTTGAAATTGTATTAAATTACTATGATTTCATTTTGGAAAAATGCTCTCAGGCGGATCCTAGATTATTGTCAAAGCTCTTACTATTCTAAGAGGGCGTTTCTGTCTACTCCGATTATTATTTTCTTCCAAAAGAACATTCACCATGATATCTCTCTCTCTGTAATATTTATGAGAATGCATCATCCAATTTTTTAAATAGCTTCTCATTTGGATATCCGTCTAACTTGGTATAAACATGGCGATGCGCTGGTTAATATATTGACAAAAAATATGTATGTTTTGAGGAATTTGTCATGTGTATCCAAACATGTATTAAGAACTGCATACAAGCAAACTGCATCTTTACTTTTTGAAACACATCTATTATATGGTTTATTTTTGTGGGGCCATTCTGCCATCAGGCACCGAATGTTTGCTCTTCAACTCAAAGCAGTAAGCATAATCGCCGCATGTAAATATAGAGATGATTGTCGTTCTCATTTAAAACAACTACACTTATTAACCTTGCCTTCACTATATATTTATGAATGTCTAGTCCACATAAAGAAAAATAATAATGAATTTCTATTACATACCAGTATATACATTACAAGACACAAAAACAACGACGCATATCGAAATGCACTACGGCTATGTAGATCACAAACAGGCAAGAACTACTATGTAAGTAAATTTTTAATATATTCCCAGCTTGTATTAGAAATCTTGAAATTAAAGAATTTAAAATGAAAGAAATTCTAATGTACAATAGTTTTTATAGTTGGGACAAATATTTATCTCATAATTTTTAAGAATTTATTTTCTATCTATGCGATTTATTATTAATTATTATATAATATATTATATGTATGATTTGTGTAAAACTGTGTAGTTGTGAGCACCAATAAACATCATTATTATTATTATTATTATTATTATCATCCAACGATAATGACTATTTATCACTTGAAATTTTGATGTCTTAAAGCATAAGCATATAGATAAAGTTGGTCATCTCATTTCCATTCTATCAATAATAAAAAAAATTTAAATCAATTTCTGTTTCTTAAAAATGGTTCCATTCCTGTTAAATTAGAAAATAAGGACTTTTCTACTTATAGAGGATTGATTGTTTTCTAGTTCTAAGTGAACAAGAAAATATAATTTGAAACATCTCAGAATCAAAATATAAACAGGTGTTCTTTCAAAAAAATTTCGATTTTATTTGTTAGTGCTATTAACATTATTGTAAATTTTGACATACAAAATGTCACATTACATCTGTCATAGATATAGACTGTTTACAGTCTTATTCGATAATGTTTCTTTGGGTATTTAATGGATGTATGTATTATTGCATTCGTTTAAATTTAATTCATATAAATTATGGGTTTGGTTTCAGAAAAGTGCGCTCTGTATTTCAATAATATGCATAATCGCCGCAGAATTTTGGGAAAGATTCTCCTTTTGTGGACTTAGAAGTAAAGGTGCATTTTATTTAATTTATACATTTACTAATTTTCTTTCAATGTTGCAGCAATTTTATCTTTATATTTAAGAAATGAACTACTTTTGGCAGAAAATAGCGCTACTGTTGTATACCATGTTTTTATTATGCTTTGCTACACTATACCATTGGCGGGCGCAATTTGTGCAGACAGCTTTATTGGCCGATATCGAACAATATTTTATTTTTCTATAGTATATGTTTTGGGAAACATATTTATGATTTTTGCAGCAATACCCAGTATTGAAATCTCACCCATGTAACTATTATAAATTAATGAAATACAATTTTATTATGTTTCAATTATTTTAGAGTAGCAACTATTCTTGGTCTAGGATTTATAGCTATTGGTACTGGTGGAACAAAACCATGCGTAGCTGCTTTTGGTGGAGATCAGTTCTACCTACCCCTTCAAAGAGATAAACTACAACAATTTTTTTCGCTATTTTATTTTAGTATTAATTTGGGTGGATTTGTGGGCATGGTAATTACACCGATACTTCGAAAAGCTGTTACTTGTTTTGGCGATGACACGTGTTATGCCTTGGGATTTGGATTTCCAGCATTGTTAATGGTTTTATCATTAAGTATGTAATAATATTTATTGCAATTTAAATTAATATTATTGTATTTAAGTATTATTTGTTCTTGGCAAACCTTGGTATAGGATGAAGCATCCTAAAGGCAATGTTATAATGGAATTTATTAAGTGTACAATTGTAAGTACACATCAAAGATAGCTAATGTATGCAAATAATTTTTAAATTTTAGTATTCATTAAGGCAAAAAATGAATCCACATGCTACTCATGAAAACCACTGGCTGGATTATGGGCTAGAAAAATTTAATCCCAAACTGGTATCTGATATGAAAGTTGTATACGCTGTATTATTTTTATATACACCTTTACCTTTATTTTGGTCCCTATTTGATCAACAAGGATCCAGATGGACATTCCAAGTAATATATTTCTATATGCGTATTGTTGCAATTACATTTATAGGTACTTTTATAAAATTTATAAATGTCTATTTAATAGTAATTGTTAAAGACTTAAAAAGGTAGCCATCTTGTTTAGAAAGTAATTCAATTAGTTCTTTAAATAAGATTTTTCAATTTAAATTGTTGATTTAATTAAGATTAAGATACCTGTCATTGCAAAGCAGTTATCAGCTATAGTCATCAGTAAAATACGTTGATTTTCAATTGGTGTGATTACAATATTTATATGACATAATTTGATTATCTAACATGTAAAATTATTATTTTGAAATTAATATGATTTAAACCATGATTTAGACCGAATGTTTCTAAAATAAAAAGTCGTATACCATAACACAAAATATGTGTATTTTGATTTTATTAAATTTATTAATGTTTTTTCCAAAACGTAGTATAAAACAGTATTTTAAAAAATCACACAATAAATTTAATCATTAAATATAAATCCCAATCTGTGCATGTTAAATTGCCTATCAATTTAAACTCTATTCGTTGAAAATTTATAATAGCACAATGCATACTTGCGAGCGTATGACAATTGGGTTGCCTATAATAAACTCTAATAAACTTGCATAGTTATCAGACTCGTCGGTAATACAAGTAACTAAGATTCAAATAAATAATAATTATTTTCAGCCGCCCAAGTGGCTTTGCAGTTAGTGTGTTGATCGGTGTTCGACGTGTTCCGGGTCCTGCGTGGTCTTGCTTGAAGGGTAGACTTTTTGGGAAACTCAATATTCAGGATGGAATTCCTGTTTTCATTATTGCCAGTTAAAATTTTAACCTTTGATTATAGTATTTTACAATATTAGGCAGGTAAATAGGGTTTTACTGGCGATGTCAAAAAAGTTTACGTCAAAGTAGTAATAATATTATTTGGGAAATAATCTGGACATAAACCCTTCGAGCTCCATGTCCTGACTTGGTAATTTTTAAGAACGTGTTGCATGTCAATTAAATCGTGCAAATTTGATAATAAAGTTACGCAAGTTACGCAGTCGGACATTTAATACTATTCAAGTTTGCACTCTTTGTTCCCATGCATCACGTTCTCTCAAATTAACCGACAAAACTCGGAGCTCTTTGGATTTAACTTGTGATTCTAATTCAAAAGCATGCGTTTGATTGGATTAGACAAGCAAATTGATAACCGACAACATAAAATTATTGATTGTGTTTGTACTAGACAGTTTCCCGATGACATTACTGACAACTAAATTTGATAATTGCACTTGTGCACAATTTTTAGCAACATTGGATAAAAAACATGCATATATAAATCAAATTTGACAATTTAACAATTAAACAAGTTTTCGCGATTTACTATATAGTCTCAAAAACTTGGTTACAGTAGGTACAATTACTACTGCGTTTTTGTGACTTGTGGTTATTGAAGAAAGTGTTAGGAGTGTTATGTATAGTCAATTTGCAGCCCAATTTTTTGTTACATTTTTATGTACTATTATACCGGATGTATCCGAGCACCCGTCCCAGACTTTTTTTTTAAACGCAACATCTTACAACTTTGGGAAAAAATATTTATTACTACAGCCTTCTTTAAGAATTTTTTTGGAGTATTTGCGGTTTTCAAAAATGACCGCTTGGGGGTGCAAATTCCATTCAATTTTATAATTTTAGATAGGATCCTAGAGTCATGTATACTACCGTTGGATAAGTAATTAACACGTTCACTGCGGTACAAATTCCCGGGGGTACGTATCGCATATAACTTATGTGCAGCAGTAATATTTTCAAAATTGACCAAATTACGATTGCTACAAAATATACAATTATCATTATTTTAATATAAGGACTTTGTAATAAAAATATTTAGATACGTAACGCAGTCAAAGACGAAGTATGAATTTTACCGCCAAAGTGAACGTGTTAAAAAAGAAACGACATTTGTTTGAATTTTTTTTTATAAAGTTAACCGTTTGCTGAGAAATCATTAAAAATCCTAAAAAAACATTTGATCAAATTCTTTTATTTTACTTTTTAAAAGACTTTAAAAAAGAGTGTCATTGAATATAAAATTTAAAAATAAAAAAGTTTTGCTTGAAACAAAATGTTTCTACATGGTACAAACCAAACGCTAAAAGTGTCATTAAAAAAAATAATTCAAATGATTTTGTGGTACTTTTAATACTATATCTACTACAAATCTGTTTTAATATAAAAATTGTTTGTTTTACCGACCTAAAAACAGATGAATATTACTAGGATTAAAATTTAAAAAAAAATTGCCAACAAGTTTTACACTCATCAATCAATATGAATAATATACTATAGTATAAATATTAAAAAAATACACTTATTTAAAATAACCATTGGAGATGGAAGTTTTACAAAAAAAAATCATTAGAATTAAAATTTTATTAAATGACGAATCGTTTTATTCCTAAATCGTATGTATCCTTTACAAAAAAGTTTTCAAGTAAATCTTGTTTATTTTTAAATTTTCTATCCAATGACAACACGCATGGTCTGCTTTCTTATTTAAAGAAAAAATCAAAATAAAAAAATTAGTGCACATTTTTTTTTTCTATGGCTTTTCATATATTTAGAGCAAACGATTGACTTTATAAAAAAGTTTTTCAAACAAAAGTTGTTTCTTATTCAATTACCTATCCAACGCACAAATACATTAATAATGGTCCCGTTTGAAAATATAATGTTGAATGCAGTTGCGCAACCTGGCGGTCATTTTTGAAAACCGTAAATACTCCCAAAAAAACTTTAAGTAGTTTTTGGTTATAAATATTTTTTCTCAAAGTTGCAAGAAATTGCATTTCTAGAAAAAAGGGCCCACCTAAGTTCAAATTTTTTTTGCCCTAAAAATCCCCCCCCCCCTGATTTATAGAGTTTGAGTATTCATAACCTCATCTAACTGCAAGTGTAACTACAACCAATCAAAGTATAGCGCAAGAACTCTCCTATTGGTGAAAATACGTTTATTTTTTTGTAGATTTGATTTTAAGATATGGATTAATATTGTTTTATAAAATTAAAATTATTCTCTAAAACATCTCAATGTCAAAATGAATTTATCTCACTATATTCTTTTGCAACATTTTTAATAATCAATTAATTAAACGTTGGCGTGAAAAGAGTACCCATTGTTTGTTCTATTATTACTAAAATTGCTAATGGTCTATGTACCAAAGTCAAAATTAAAGAAAAAAGTCACATAAATTTTGTTTTAATGTAGACTTTATGTAATGTGTTTAAATATACTTTTAATTGATTCGTTACAAATAATATGTGTTTCAACAGGCTAGTCGCATGGACGGATTTTTCTTTGGCGTGCAAATTGTTCCTGATCAAATGCAAGTAATTAACCCTGCAATGGTTTTGATTTTAATACCATTCTTTGATAAATTCTTTTACCCATTTATGGCAAAGCACAATTTAATTACAAACTATTTACATCGAATGGCAATGGGAGGCTTAATAGCAGGAGCAGCATTTCTAGCAGCAGGATTTTTAGAGTTGGTTCTTGAACAAAATTATCCACAACTTCCAGGTGACAAGGAAGCTTCAATTAATTTTATTAATACTTTACCTTGTGATATAGATGTGATAAATCCATTCAATGATGTATTGCATTTAAATTTATCTTCTAAGTATACTTTTTCAAACATTCCCGCATACAAAAATTCAAAATATAATGTAACCATAAAAACACCATCAGTATGCGGAAATATACCATTTCCAAATACAGTTGCTACCATAACTGTTTTAGCAGTGGAACATCAGGTAACATTTTAAATCTTTAAAAACACTTTTCATAACAAAATTATGTTCTAGGTAGACACATTGTTAATAGCTGTCGATGATAATTTTGATATTGTGGATTATATTACTGACCCCATTGAATTTAAAAGATCTCTAAGTGGAAAACCTAGAATTAGAATAGTTTTCTTAAAAAGAAGTCAAAATTTATGGAATTTTACATTAACTTTAGAAGGATTTGGAGGATTAACTGATATATATTTTCTTCCGGATACTCACAAAGGAATGGTGGTTTCGGATTATATGGAATTACCACCAGATGGGTATTGCTTATATAGTTACCAATTAGAAACACATAAATCCAATTAAATTCATATATTATTTTAGTTATATTTACAAACTTGATGGAGAAGGAATTGATTACCCATTTGAGAATGAAATGCAATTAGCGCTTGGTGGAATATATACTTTGGTGCTATGTGAACGAAACAATAATATAGAGGTAGTTAAGTTTATGTGGTAGAAAATATAGACATATCTTTTATCATTCATTCTAGTTTCATCATTTATATATCATGAGTCCGCCAAATACTGTTAACATAATGTGGTTAATTCCACAATATTTCTTGATTTCTGTCGCCGAAATTATGTTTGGAATTGCTGGCTTGGAATTTTCATTCACTCAGGCACCGAAAAGTATGAAAACCGTAACTATTGCGGCATGGTATCTTTCTGTTGCACTTGGAAATTTTATGGTTATATTAATTACTCAAGCTAAGATATTCAGAAGCCAGGTAATTTTTCTATTTATGTAGCAAAATTTTAAATTTGTTAGGTTTGTTGATCTAAATAATTAAGTTTAATTCGTTCATAAAAACCCCAATTGCCATTTTTAAAATTTACAAAAATGCAATTATTTCTATAAAATTATGGTTTCTTGAAAACATATGCCATAAAATATTAATAGTATTATATTAATTACGTGATTTAAAACTAGCAAAAACTTATTAATATTAACCCTAAAACCACAAAGTAAAATTTCAGTTGAATAAATACAAAGTGGCGTCCTATAAGACACCATTGCAAAAATCATATCTTTGTTATAGAAGAATGTTTAATAATCACAAAACATACTTGTAATTATTAGTAATAAGTAATAAAGGTCAAAGAAAATTTTGATTATTTTAATATTATAATGAATAACAAAATAAAATAATTTGTGATTTGAACGTCAAAAATAATAAATTCTATAAAAACAAAAAAATAAATAGATATTATTTTATATAAATAAATAATAGTAGAGATTGACATTATTACACATGTAAATTATTTCCACTCATGCACACTTAAAAAAAATGTAAATAAACTACAGAAACTAAAATCAGTGCATTCGCAAAAAAGAATTTAATATTATGCCGGTCGCGGGCGACACGCCACGTTGTGGTTCTGGGGTTAATTAAATATTTTAATTTATCAATTTGTTTTTTCAATCTAACATAATTAAACAAACAATTTTAATTAGAATTATTTATTATCAATAAATGCAATGTATTTTTAGGGTGGAGGACATATAACACTAATACGGCACTCAACTAACATACACATAAATTTTTTTTGTTAGTAAAATATCAAAATATACATTAATTTTGGTTATAAATATTTTTTCCCAAGTTTCTCCAAAAAAGCCTGCGAAGGACGGTCTGATTGATACACCAGTATACAAGTTAAAAAATATAAAAGCTTATACGCCACTTTTTTCAACATACAATACATCTACTGACTGGCCTATATATTACATTGATATATTTAAAGCTTAATTAATAGAAAATCTGTTGCAATCAATAATAATCTCATATCAACAATAAAAATAAAACAGGATGTGAGTCCTTAAAATTATACATTTCAATCATCGTAATCAGTATATACATTTTATAGATACATTAAGTTCAACAGCATACAAACTTATACATACGCAATTTTATAATTAAATTGTTTAGTTATACATCATCAAATGCGTTGTTGAGATAATACAATTTCTGGAGGCCCTTAGGCACACTAAGAAAATTATATGTAGGGACCAAAAACATAAACTGCTATATTAAAAATCTTAATCTGAGAGCCCCTCGAACCTGGTGCCCATGGGCATGGGCCACCATGGGCCTTTTTGCTTTACTCCGCCAATGTTAGTCTCAATCAATATCTGTATTAGTAACATATCGCAGGTTGCCTATTAAATTCTTTTTGACCTAACACAGCTACATACGAGCAGAAAGCCACACCAGACTTTTAAAGTGATGATGAAATGAACAAAACATTAGTAACACAATTCAAATTTTGTTATATAACAAAACTAACAAATATTGAGTTGCTATAAGATTGCATACTTATCTATATGGTCTATTTATATACCTGTCAGCAACAAAGTATTTATTCATCCGCAGTATAATCTATCCGGAAATTGATTGTTGTTAAAAGTATTATAAACTAAAGGTCACAATCAATACTTTTCCCCGAACAATATATTTCCGTCATCAGTTCTTTACGTTAAAAATAATTATTTTAAATTTAATAATATAAGTAAAATGTTGGTATGTGTTAGTGGAGAATAGTATAAAAGTAAAAGTTGATCCGGTTGTTCTCTTCGCCACACTTTGTTTGGCTCTATTTTATAAAACTTTTATTTATATATATATATATATATATACATATATATATATATATATATATATATACTATAATGTGGGTTTTGTTTTTTGGCATCTCAAGAACGCCATCTATTGGTATTTTATTTTCTCCTCTTCTATAGGGAGAAAAGTAATAAATTTCTATCTTTTGTATGCTTTGGAATTTTTTAATGAAACAAAAACCTAAATATGCAAATTTTGGAGATCTACAAATTAGTTTATATAATATTTTATTATAAATTTTATAGATTTTATATAAACCTATCCATTTTTTAAATAAATAAACTACAATTCTGAATTAAATAGTTTTATTAATTGCAGTGAATTCTACTTCACTTCAATTAATAATCAAATATATTATATTTAATTATCAGATCTTATCAATACAGATTATATTTTATAATGTATACCAATAGTTCAGTTTCTTAAATATTTGCACATAGATAATATCAACATTGATTTATTGAATTAATCAAAGTAATTGAATTTTTTATTTTTTTTTAAATTTTTTAAAAATGTTATTTTTTATTAAAAATTGAGCATGTGTCAATAGCTATCTACAGATGACATCTTCCTCGTGTGATATTTGGGCTGGGATCACGAGCCACAGCTAGGGAAGGCAAAATTTATAAATATATCGATATATTAAATCATATGATATATCGTAACCATATATCAATACATTCAATATATCGAAAAGAATGTATCGATATATTTGATATATCAATATAATTATATTTTAAACTGAAAAAAAGGTAGATATTAAACGCCACAAAAATTAATTTACTGATATATTTGTAAAAAAATTATTTCATTATTTTTTTCAACTTTTTGTATACCGGGAATTATTTTCAATGGTCAAATTTTTATTAGTAAAATCTTTAAAAACTAGTTATGGAAAGAAATCATGAAAAAGTGTCAGTTATTTATTAAATTTTTATTATTTGTTAGTCTAATAATTTTCCGCAATGTTTATGTTTTTGGTGTTTTTTCAAGAAGAATTTTAAATAATCTTATCGATATTTGAAAATACTTTGGACGGTCTGTGAAAACTCAAATGTGATCCTATAATTGAGTTACTTTCACAAAATCAATCAAAATATATAAATATGTATGTTGTACTATCTTCAACATATTAATCAGCTTTATTAGCAACTATCAAGTCAAAAAATCAAAATCTGAGAATCGATAAATCGATAAATTCTATTTCCTCGAATGAAACAAGATAATTATAATTATATATTATCTTGTTTATAATAATTATTAAAAATTGACTCGGTAAAAATAGTTTCTCAAGACTCATGTTAAATAAAAGTACAATACAAGGCGTATCTGTCGGCATCGAACACTAAAATGTATCGATCCCTGTAATGAATTTCGGAAAACAGCATAAGAACCAAAATATGGTGTTTTAGTTTTTGTTTATCAGGAGTTATACATACTATAACCGCGATTTAAGCTGAGATAATTATGATTTGTTATTATGTACCAAGTTATGCAAATTATGTTTGTAAATGGTTATATAAATATATTATACAAAATATGCTGTTTTAGTTTTGGCGTTCTTTGCAGCCGTTCTAATTTAAAATCTCTTGAAAATGGCCTAACCAAACAAAACTAGTTGAAAAAATTACACTAAAACAGTCTATTTTGTATAACATATTTATTGTTAATGAACGTCGAAAAATGCACAAACTGAGATCATGTTTCAATCGTTTGTAGTTGCGTTTGTTTTGGGAATAAATTTAAAAAAGTGTCACAAATGTAGTATAATTGAATCTCTTCATTTGCCTACATAAACCACTAAGCGCCAGCATAACCTAATAAAAATCTTACAAAAATTGTGTAGTTTGGAAATTGGCAAAGTTGTAGGGTTATAAAAGTTCTATTGAACGATTAGATTCCTTTGACCTTGAGTGGACCAGTGGAGTCAAGATGAAAGTCAACGTGTTGTTTTAATATAACACCTAATTTTTTTAACTATTTTTGTTTAAAATTCTTTGAGTTATGTTTTTTTATAAAAGTCCATAATGGGGCCTACCTCCATAAATTAATCAAACAAAAGAGAAAAAAATAATCTGAAAAATAATAAGAACAAGTAAGTGTAAACACTGTGGCTTGTTTCCATAGAAATAAACAAAAATGCATGAAATTATTGTTTATAAAAGTGCTGATGCGGCAAGTATTCAGTAATATTGGGTAAGGAATTAACAATTCACATTTCGATGAAAAAAATTGCCCACGAATGGTTGGTCTGTCAATTTGGTCTATTCGGATTAAACTAACAGACCAAATCAACAGTGTATGGGCTACATAAATTAAAAACTTAATTGTTAATATTTCAAAAACTGTTTAAGACCAAATTGAAATATTAATTTTGGTTACTTTTTATTCTCTGATGTAAATCCTCCTCACGTTTTAATGCCTTCTGTATATTGATTTGGTACATTACTATAAAAATACATAAATAATAATATAAGATAAATCCAAATCATTACGTTATTATACCCACGTTGTTTTGCATAAATATTTTATAAATAAAAATGAACTGAATCAATAAAAAACATAAGTAATTTTTATGCAATAATCTTGTTTGAAAGTGATTGTATAATATTTGCCTAAATAAATTCTCAAAAATCTCTTTTGTAACCTTATTATACTATTTTAGTTTTTAATTCTATAATCTCAAAAATTATTACATACAATATTAATAAGTGCAATATATTTTATATTATCTATAAGTCTACCTGTCAGGCCGTCACAATAGATGAACTAACACGCTTGGATTTGGATAGCTTTAAATTTATGCCAAGTGAAAAAATACTCTCGGTTAAATTATTTCATTATTACGGAAATTAATCGTTTATAGTATATTTAAATTAAACAAATTAAATTCACAAATCGCTTATATAATTTCTTTTAATATTTATTTAATAATTTAATAATAACAATAATATGCTCGTATGTAGCAAAATTACTAAAGATTTTATGACAATGGGTATAGGTTTTTGTTATTTTATTCATTATAAAATTAATCGCACAAATTAAGAAATAAATATGATTACTTTTTGATTTATGTAGAAAGATGTTATTTATGCATAATTTAATTTATATTTGCATACATTTCAATGAATAATATACACACGTTGTAGCAATACAGCATGGAAAAAAATAATTTCATTATTAAAGATAATAAAATAATAAATATAGTGCAAAAATGAATATTTAGTTAGACTAGTACTTTCAATCTAAATATTGAATATCTGCGTTGTAACCATAAACTCGCTAAAAGTATATGCATGGTGAATCGGGAGGAACGCAAGCAGAATATTATACACGTGAAAATAATGTTAAAAACTCAAATTTTGTATGTCATTGTCGTCCTGATCTGTCAGTATATTATGATAGTAATTTAATATTTAATTCTGACTTATGGTACAATTAAAATGTTACGAAATGCAAATATGGCGTTTGTTCATGGTTTTTGTGATGGAAATGCTACAACTGCTGTTGAAGAATATTGTCTACGGTTACCACAAAAACATCAAAATGAAAATATGTTTATTAAAATTTGGAACAAACTGTGTTAAACCAAAAAATTTCCCGTGTTAACATAATATATGAACGAGCTATTCGACAAAACTTGAAAGAGTAAAAAAATATACTTGACGTATTAGAAGGAAAGCAACGACCAGCTTACAAAGAATAATTAATAATAATAATGTTTTTATTCAATTTGGTAATTTTTACATATCGGATATAAAAAGTCAATACAAATACACACGTTAGTCTAATTAATAATTTAGAATAACAATATACAAAAAAATATAATAAATAAATATAAATATTACTTTGAAAAATACAGCACGTCAACCTTTTATTATATGTCATGACTAAATTAATTATAATTGTAGTAAAACTATTAAATGTACATATAAATATACTAAAATGAGAGAATTTACACTTTAAACTCGCAAAAACATCTATATATTCTGTAATATGCTTTAAAAAGAAAATTGTTACGTTTTCTTCCTAACTCAAAATATAGGTTCCACCTTAAAATTATAAATTCGAGGTTGCACATTTAATTGTCATATATTGTCTTCCTTTTTCAACCATTGATAACCAATGATGTGGTATCTGAAGTAGCGTTTTAAAGAGATTACTATGGTAAGCTGCAAAGATTATCTTAACCATATGGAATTTAGTCGGTGGATAAATAATAATCCTCGTGTTGTGTCAGGCATACTTATTACTGAAGCAACTTTCACCCGCAACGGTATTACAAATACTCAGAACTGTCACGTATGCCGTACATAAGACAAAAATCCCCACGCAATAGTCGAAAGTGATTTTCAATATAGGTTTTCGGTAAACGGATAGTTATTTATTTGGCCCTTTCGGTTTTGAAAAATTGTCTCACTAGAGACCAAAACATTATTTTTTACAAAATAACTTACACGGATTACAATAAATATCAGATTACAAATGTACTAGCAGCAGAATGAAGCTTGGGCATATTTTCCTCGTTAAGTCAACCAACATTTTGACAAAACGTTTCTAGGACGTTAGATTGGTAGCAATAGTTGGCTTGATATATCTCCAAACCTCACTAAAAGTGATTATGCTATAACTTTATAACAAATAACAATCAGATAACACTATTAGAGTTTTTTTACATTATTTTTGAGTGTATAGTACGTTTGTTGAGTTCGGTATCTCTCTATCCACCTATCTTAATTTAGTCTAAACAACAAGAAACGTATAAAATATGTTATTGCAGAAATCAAGACGACTATACTATACAGAAGACTTTTTAAAAAACGGAGCTGTAGCTAACTTATTTATTATCCGATTTAAAAAAAAGTATAACATTAAATTACTTTAATTTAGCGGTCAAACATTATTTTAGTTGGCATAGAAAATTTAACAATTTCTCAGATATTATTGGAATCGTTCTTGTAAAATAAAAAATGTTCATCAAAAGCAATTGTTCTGTTTATTTTTAAGTTGTCGGTATAGGCAACGCTTACGAATACTAAAAATGTACGTCAAATGTATCAAATTAAATATAATAAACATCAATAAACATAATTTATTATTGCATGGAGATTCCCATGAAATTTCATTTCAAGTGCCAATAATATATTATTGAACTGATAAGGTTTTGATTTTTGTTTACTGATCAAGCAAGTAGCCAGTAAAACGGAGACGTGAAATAACAATAATATAAATAATACTAGACAACAATGTGTACCGTGTAAGATTTACTGATACTTGATTTAATTTCGTCGTATTAAAAGTTATATAGTGAATATGCACATTATGACAAATTTTTGTTGTTGTGTAAATATTTAACTGTCGTCATAAATATTATAATGAAACTAAATTATAATAACTTTTCACAAGACAAACGGTACAAAATTTGTTCTTCATAATTATATTTGTAGTTTTAATAGGATGATCCAAAAATTTTAGAACACTTTAATACCTTTTAAAAATCTTGAATTGATGCATACCGATCAAATATATTTTAGACAACTATATCTGAAAATCGATGTTTCTTGCCTCACTTGAATCCAAAAAGTTGGCGTTTGCAATTACTGTAACTGAAAGTCAGTTCCCTACTGCAAAACACTTTCTGGTCGCATATAGCTGCCAGAAAGTATTTGACATTGTGAAGTAGGCACTGTCCTTGTAGGTACATAACACATAAGTCAATTCAATGTTAAACGGCTTCCGCCTAAAAAATGTTGTGTTCGCCACGGCCGAAATACTCTTTACTGTCCTCGCCTGATGCTTGCCTAGCTCGTTACGCTCGTTCTTCTCGCTACTCTCAGATTTGTCCAGCAAAATTGCACTTTCTAACCTTCATAAACAAATAACAATTATTATAAAACTTTGACATGGGGCTTTTTAATACAAATTCTTAAAACTTTTTAATTTTAAATAGTTTAATATTTTTAATTTATTTGGATCAAACTCTCATAAATAGCAGATCAACTTAAATCACTTATTACCAGCGGTACCCATCATCAACCGTTTGGCATAATTTTGTTATAGACAATCCATATGTCAAATTTATTGCAAATATCTCAAAAAATATAGTATATAAAAAACTAATGTTAATAAACCGTACAATAAATTCTAGAGGATGATTAATCCATTATTACCATTGTTTTAGTATTTTTCAAGAACATATCAATAAAATATAAAAATAAAACTACTATGTTGTTATATCACGATCTATTTAGTCACACCGTAACTGCAATTTTGACTACCTCGGTACACAATTTATGTAAGAAAAAGAGATTAGAATTTTAGAAATGAACTCGTTAAAAGCATGAGAGATTATTAAAGAAATTGTAAAATACATTAGAACAAAAAAGAATAATGGGTTACACTACAGGTAGAAAACGAATTTAAAAAAATTAAAAATTAAAAATATTTTGGGGTTATCAAACAAACAGGTAATTACTGACAGATTGAGTAGGGGATGTGACTAAATAAATCGTGATATAAAAACATAGTAGTTTTATTTTATAATCTTGTACTATAAATTAACACATAGTAACGGTCAATTCTATCAATTTTCTCACATATCAATGATTTGTTATATATTGCTTATTTTGTAAATGACTAATTTGTTGTACCACTTTTTATATGTCTCAGACAATATTTTTTATTATTATTTTGAACCTTCTGTTCATGATAATATACGTAGATAATAAATTCTTTTTAAATATATCAAAATGAAACATTAACGTTACTGGTAAAATAACTATAAAGCGTCGTCACCATGGCAACATCGCCTTACTCAGTTAAGATATTTTTCTTGTAGCCCTTTTACTTGGAAAATTATGGAAAAAGTTGCATACAAAAGTTATTCTTCTGTATATTAAAAAAAATTTAAATCTAACCAACGCAGCTGAGATATAAAATATTACCCGTATCTCGTAACCTACAGTGAAATTTTGGTGGATTTTTACGGTTCGGGGCTTTAAAGAAACCTTTTTAGCAAACAATAAAAAAATTGTAATCAAATATATTTTGTAATTTCAAATTTCCGATTGACTGGTTTATGAGTGATTTACTAGTTATAGAAATATAATTATACGGAATAACTGCGTACGCATCCGCTTTGCTATATTAACAATGATGAAATGAGATGAATTAATTGTTTCTTTATTGTAAACCACAAAAGCAAAAATATGAAAAAGATCCTACACACAAATGACAGATGACACTTGACAGACATGCCACCACACAATCATGATATAAATATCTACTAGAGGTATGATACGAACCGGTTCTATTTTCGATCGGCTTTGCGGATGACGTAGTGTAGAGAGTAATCCACTCCCCCCACCGTATAAACACGTCAAATACAACGCAAATTCTAGTGCTGCAATTGTTTGTTTACTCTCTACGTGACGTAGCCAGCACTAGCAAGATGGCGGCCCAGATGCGCAATATCACACCTTATAATATCGTTATATCATGTGCCACAATAGACCGGGGCTAGTAATGAAATTTCGGCCGTGGTTTTACTCAGTATACCTTTTGGAGGGTATTATGACACGCACATTCTGATGATAATAAATGATAAATTAAAATGTTATCCCGGGTACTTCATCTCCACCTATTCTTCATTGAGCTAATTTAATATTGAGCTTAACTTGAATATATGCAAAGAGTATGCCATATTTTTGTCATCAATCAATGTATAAGTACAACCATGTATTATTCTTAGTATCAGCATGTACAGTATACAGTATACACGCCAAAAAAAATAATTCTTTTTAATGAAACTACACCTGTATATGCCGAAACATGCATTATATAATATTTAGCATTATTTAACATTACAGCTTAAGTAAATATGAAACCGCTTAATTTGCAGAAACAAAAATATTTATTATGAATAAATAATATATCAAGAACAATAATATATAAAGAAAACAGAAAAAATTTGACACTCATAAAATAGTTGCCTCGTTATTTACTAAGCTAAGATGCGAAACACCTATTATGAGAAATAAAAATGTTATATACTTCATCCCAAGCAGCAATATTAACTACACTGGCCAATTGCGGTAAAAACTTATCGATCAAATTAGATAACATAAAAGAGACTGCATCAAAATTCTAACTTCAACTAGGTTATCCAACCATCATACAACAGAAGGCCATCGTTTTAATTTTGCGGACACAAAAATGTTAAGAATCAAACTTAAAAAAGCGGCTTATATCTGAGATGCTTCATATCAACAATACTTAAATTATCTATCACAACTTTATAAATTAATTCACAATAACAACCACGTTATTTTTTATTTAAATTGCATATGTGAAATTATATAAAAAATATACATTTATTAAATTTGTTTTTTTTAACAATATGTCTGGTATATTGGCCTTGCGTTCCCAGACCATTTTAAATCTGTCCGTCCGAAGGAAATGTTCATTACAGAAGAAATCACGAACAGTGTCAATATTACAATATGTATTAACCAAGTAAATCGGTTTTTATTAGCATTATGAGATGACTGTGAGCCGGCAAGCCTGTCAGCTCTTCATACCAAATATAACACCGATAATAACAGCTAATAACGCCCAAACACTAATTTACGTGATTTCCAGTTTTAATAAATAGTGTTTACAAGTGACATATAAAATAAATAAACTATAAAACACGCCTATAATAAATATTTAATAAACAATCATATATAATTGTACATAATTATAATGTATAAATATCTAGTAATGGTAGTATCTTCTTTTTTACGAAGATTTAGTTTACCTACTCAGTGACAATAAATTGTGATAAGTGAGACCCGTTTGCACCAACATCGCTTAGACCTTAAACTGGGCTTAAAATGTTAAGTTTTGCTTATTTCATTGCAGCACACCCATAATTCCATTAATATTGTGGGTTTAGTGAAAACTTATCCAAATAATTGTAATTTAAAATAACCTAACCTAACCTAATAATTATTTCATCTGTCTGCATCTGTTACGTTTTTTAAAATTTTGCAATCAACAAGAAAAAACATATTCGACTCTTTTTAGCAAACGTTTGATCGCCAAGAAAGAATTGAATAAATAGTAACTAAATAATCCATATTTAGGTAATTACTATTTACTCAGTTCTTGATTTGTTGAATTATCAACGATTTACATGCTCCATGAATATATATTTAATTTTTGCTATGCGGCATCAAATATTCATAAAAAGAAGAAACATCAATAACCTTTGCTTTGATTACAAACAATCTTAATTTTATTTAATATTTTCCGTTATAACATGCATTGTTCATAATATTTGCATCATTTTTTTTAATTATAAATTGGTATGTCGTTTATGTCATTTTATATATTATCTATATAATTTTCTATCTAAACGGGAAAATACTTTGTTATGATTGGTAACTTTTTTATACCGTTTAAAGCAGAGCCAGGCCTACCAACGGTATTTCTAAAATTAAGCAATATTACCATGTATAATATATTTTAAACTCCGCTTTTCCAAACCACCGAAGTGAGAATTAATGCTACCCTTAAAGTTAACTGTAATTTAGTTAAACGTAGATTTAAGCTACGATGATGCAAAACGGCACTAAGTAATTTTATCCGTGTAATTTTGTCCGGTGTAAATCTGTCCTGACACCTAAATTATGGCCAACTTGACCGACCACACATTGGATGCACACGCTCCGTGTCTAATTGTCATAAGTACTATTAAGCCATTAGACATTAGACGTCATATGTTCAATTTTAATTGGATTATGCTTTTATAAATTAGTCCCCAAACTATTTTAAATGAATTAAGTCGATAAAAATTTTGTGCAACAAAAATATTTATATTATGAAGATACTTGTATATATTTTAAACGTGGTTAGCATTTTCATATGTTCTTGTCAAGATATCAGTTTTAGTCACTTGAAATGAAACATAGCACTAAATATATCCAGTTTCTGTATAAGCTAATGTAATACAATTGATGATGCTGACATCCTGACAATGATAAATTTAAAGTATTATGCATATATATATATATATATATATATATATATATATATATATATAACAAAATATAAAACAAAAACAAAGTATTAATAAATATATTTCTCGTGTATCAAAATTTTAATAAATAAATGAAAACGCCTACTTGAAGTTTGCAATACAACAATATGATTACTAAGTATGAAATTGGTGATTAATAATAATAAAGATTAAACTTCTAGATTTATATCTATATTGGAATTTATAAAAATTAAATTTAATAAATTGTTATAATTTAGTCAATTAAAATAAGAATACTCCATGTAAGACTAGTAGCAACATTAAATTTCTATGTTTAGTAAACTTAATGCGAAGTGCAGGAGTCAATTATTTTTAAAGGTCATATGGACTAAATATCTAAATTTTATTTCCGTTACTGATTTAACTACAGTTAAATAATCTGTGGCAACATCTATGTCATTATAAACACAAATAAAAGAATTATAATATTTATATTTATAGAAGTTAATGTTACAGAATGTGTCAAAAGTAGATGGATTTCATATTAAAACTTCTTTAAAGAAAACGAATGCGATCGACTTGACAAAAAGCTTGATTAAAATAAAAACATTTTTATGCTCTATTTTAAAATATAGATGCAACATCCGCATACGCAAATAATCAGAATTTTTCTTTATCTATTACCTGCGAGAAAGTATTATTCTCCTCTACATCTCAACCTTTAGCAATTCGACCACACTGTCTTTTAAAAATAATGTCTGTTTTTTATTCGTCTGAAAAGATAATTTGTTGAAAGCATTTCATACTGCATTCCTGCATTTGTCTGGAAGAAGAACTGATTTCCGCTATACTTTGTTGTTGATTATCTTTACATGTGTTACCTATACGAGGTGTCCAGAATTAAGTAGCCTCAATGCAATGCAGTGTTTGTGGTGATTCATATGCACTCTTTTAAAATACCTATTATAATCCAGTTAATTAACGTAATTAGACCAGAATTTAAACATGTTTTACGGGTGAGATTTTTTAATAAATGTAGATTTATGTATTAGAAAATATATATCACTTCGCAAGTTAGTACAACAATGACAATGTGAAGATATTTGTGTCTTTTTGAGTTTTTCAGCCATAACCTTCAGATATCTCAAAAAATATTTATTTTTTTAGGTAAAGTTTCAAAATAAAAGTTTTAAATCTCTAATAAAAATTTTAGATTTCCGCTAATTTTGCTCTTAAAAGCGAGAAAACCGAATATACTGCGTGTCCTTAAATTCCCTGAAGTGTAATGGTTAAAAAACTTAATAGTATAAAAAATATACTTTTTATATTTAGTTGACTACAACTATTAATAAGTGGCTTTGTAATAGTAGTTAGTAATAGTTATGATCTGCCAACATTTCCTTTCCAATTTTCAAAATTAAGGTTTTTTGCACTTTAAAGTATAGTGCAAAAAACCTTAATTTGAATGGTTTGATTCGATTGTGTTTTAAAATTCCTTACAAATGATTTCTGCTAATCTCACCATTTCTTTGTTATTATTTTCCTCCACAGAATTCATTATTATAATTGTTGGCACATAATTTTTGTTATAAATCTTCCCAACTTTAGATCCAATTTTTGAACACACTATTGCCACGTGCAATCGGCTCCGTTGCAACGAAACTGCGACTCCTGCCGCACGCTCCTCTCCGACTAGCTCTTCACTCTGGCTTCGGCCCACTTGAGAGGGAAACTGATAGGGACGGGGTTCTGGGCACAACTGCTCGTAGAGCAGACAATAAAACTATTCTGAGGTTATCACTTCAGCCCAATGCAACGTTTATTCAATCTATTCTGTTTCGGGTCCTACCACGCCCGTGGTTCCGGACTCTCTCTTTTGTTCGGCCTCTTTCCACGGGATCGTGTTCTACTACGCGGTTGCGGATTAGCGTTATTGGCGCAGAAATACTCACATATTGGATGCGTCTATCCAATTTGTACACCTCGTAATATTTTTACATATTTGTACAAGTGAGTAATCTGCATAATTTAATCACGAGTCTAGTAGTTAGGCGCAATAACTGCTCAGCGGTGAGTGCTCCAGTTAGACAAGTGATCAAACCACTTTACTCATGTGTACTAAACCTGATTTTTCCTTTTTAGTTATTTCATAAATCTATAGATTAAAATACAATACATTTTTATTAGACTCAATTTATATTATTTACTTTTTAAGTCAAACGTTAATTAACTATAAGAAAATAATACGTATTTAAATTTTTGAGGCAGCCTTGCATTTTCTGCTTCTAGAAGTTTTAACAAAACTTGATTCACTGAGTGTTTTGTTAATGTCACGATTTGAAATGTTGTAGGTACATATTGGATTTGTTAGTCTTCGATATTGTAGGAAAGGTTAGGTTATTATTATTAGTGTAGTAAGTAACTTTTCAAAGTGACCATTTGAATCAACACCACCTCAACATAGCAAACAGCTTACAGGTAACCAATACTCTAAAATGGAATTGATTTTAAGTTATACTAAAATTATATAAAACATAAAAATAATACATGATACAAAATAACCTCTCATAAATTAAACTATGGTGGTATTAAGTATAGACAACCTACTTTATACTAGATGTCAACTGAAACAGGTACGGGTATCTTTTTTACTAATAAATATTTTCTTATGGAATTTTAATGGGTTCATAACACCCTTTATATTGCAATTTTGGATTTGTTAGTTCATATTACGCATAAATTTCAATTTCTAGAAGTTTTGGTAACATAACCTCATTTTTTTAAATCACAAAAACTGTTTTAGTACTTGCTCATAACGAATATATGTAATATCGTTTAAAAGCAAAATTCTACTTTTACATGGTACCATGCAGGACTTATAGAAAAAACGGCTTTTGTGAAAATGTTTTTTGAATGTCAGTATTATCTTGATACCGGTTATCATGTTATTACACAATGCACAATGCTCCAATTGTTTTTTAAACTATTTGGTCTTTGACTCCCAGAGTATGCGATATTAAAAAATATGTATAGTTTTTGTTATTTATAATTATGTGCTGTAAAATCAAAATTGTTTTATATATTTAATATATAAAACTTCTATATGGGCGATTATTTCAAGGTCAAATTTATAGTCACACAAATCTATCTCAATTCCACTCATCAATCAACTTCTTTCTGTCTTTTTCACATCAAGTGCATATCAGAATTTAATATGTAAAATCGATAAGTGCAATTCAGATGAAGCAATAAATATAAAAAATCAATTTTGGCAAGTTAATTAATAATATTTGTCCGTGTCAGATGCACGGTGACGTAGAGCTTGAGAGACAGTCTACGACGCAACCCAACTTTAAGAATCAGTAATTTTAAAGTATGATAAAAGTTAAAATAAAACAGACTAAAATTAACAAACTGTTTATTTTTTATTCAAAAATGACATTTACTTATGCCTGCCTGACACTATGCAATTTATTGTATCAAAAGTTGTACAGTTTATTGATATTCGGCATTTCATTGGCTGCTATTTTAAATATTTTAAGTATTTTCATAAACTGTACAACTTTTGATATAATAAATTGCATGGTGCCAGACAAGCATTAGATTGTGCACTGATGGGCTGTTCAAAGTAGACACTTACTCTAAGTTTTTGCTGAAACATCTAATTGTGCGTTAGGACAAAAGTTGCCATTGACACTGGCAAACAATATCATGAGCAGCATTGACAATATAGAGCATCAAAATGCATAGATTCCTATAAAAAAATGGATTTTGATGTTTCACATCTATAAAGCGTACCGCGACAGCTTTCCCCCTTTTTTGTTATTTTATTTGCAGCTTCTAATATTCTAATTTTGACTTTTAGTATTTTAGTATAAACCATTTTTGCAGGTAATATCTTAATTACCTGTAATACACAAGAGGTCGATTTTTTACCGGGTAAATTTATTTATTCGCGAAAACCTATTTCACATAAAAATTATTCGAGAATTAAGACCATGCAAAAATCGCAACAAGAAGTGGAGCAATTTTTCCTATGTCCCTTAATTCGAGAATAATGTTCTTATGGGAAATAGATTTGAACCACATAAACAAAATTTACCCTGGTATAAAATCAACCTCGTGTGTATTACAGGTAATTAATATATAATTAAATATATAATGTATTACTTACGAAATAATACTTACAATCAATCAATTCATGTCAAATTGATTTTAAATGTCATTTATGTCACGGAATCAGCCGTCTATTTTTCTAAAAGAAAGGTTCCGTTTTATCGATTTTTACCACCTATTGAAAGCCATTTTGATCACTATAAATCAATCCTATTGGTCGATTTTTTTAAATAAACAGATTCTGATTGGTTGATAAAATAATAATATATAAATCAGTGAAAAAAAAAGTTTTCACGGTTATTAATAAAAAAAAAATTTTTTCACTGAAATCGATGAAACAAATGTTTTTTTTACGAAGAAGAAATACTATAGTTTGCGTATGGATGTTGATAACTCTTCTTTTTTGACGTTTGTAGAAAAAATGTTTTTTCACTGTTATCGGTAAAACAAAAACATGTGCTGTAGTTTGCGTTTTGATGCTGATGCGTAAACTCTTTTTTGACATTTGTAGAAAGATGTAATTTTTTATGCAAAAGTTGAACATGGCGCCCATTTTAAATAAGAAAATTACTGTCTATTTCTCGAACTACCTGTATTTTGAAGACATATGTTTTTCTTAACCAATATAGTAATTTTTTTTAACAAATATTTTTGATAAATTTTATAATAAAAACAAATAATAAATATTTATAAAACGCATTTTTACTTTTCTTTTAAGAATGTTATGAGCACAAAAACTAGACTTTGGCCAATCAACCGACTTGCTATCTTTATTAATAGACAAAGACACCCATCCAATGCTACTCAAATCGAGACACCCAATTAATTCATTTAATTTAATATTTTGCGCAAAATTTTTAATTTGACTTTTATACATCGTTTCCGTTGCCGATTTTTAGGTTCACCCGGCGTATTAAAGTTTTACTTAAAAAAACCAGCAAGTAAATCTCCATTGTAGCTTTTTCATTTGATGTGTTATAAGTTAGTAAAGCGGCGTTAAATTTTTTCTTTTCTAAATTTACCAGAACCTTACTTTGTTTAGTATCTGAAGCAGCTTTATTGGCCCTAAAAAATACAATGAGGTTGAATACGTTTAATCTAATTCAATCAATCTAATAACAAAACTCATTAAATTGGGAATGAAACTGGCAATAGGCCAAAAATATTTATATAAAAACCTCTTATTATCCGTACGTTTCGCAGAAAAACCTTTCTCAACTTACTTTTTGGGGTAGTTTGTTTTTATTGCATCAGAAAATCACATACATATTATAAAAATTATATTTGCAGTAGTTATGTATAAGTTGAATTCTTATAGTTATATAATTATTTATATTTTGCAGGCATATGAATTTTTTTTATTTGCTGTATTAATTGTGGGAGATATGATGATTTTTACACAAATGTCATCAACATACCATTTTGTGGAATTGGAAGCAGATAGTTCCGTTTACTTATTCAAAGATGAACAAGCACCATTAATTGAAAAAGATAATGGTCAAAACTTGGAGTATTACGAAGGAAGATCATACACTTTAAACCTTGCTATGGTAGTTAAATATTTTTTAAAGTAGATCTATTTAATTCTTAAGATATATTAAACACATTTAACTTCAATTGCTTGTACCCACTTGAATATAAACTTATTGGTAATTCTTTAGAACAATTTCATCACTAATCAATCAAGATTCAGATAACAAACAATTTTTTATAAAACAATGAACTCCTTATAATCCATAGATAATGTAATTTAAAAATCAGTAGATAATAGTTCTTATCTTAATTTGTTCTTAATTTATAGAATTCTTACCACAACCCAAATCAGTCTAGTTGAAAGTTGCATGAAGTACTGAACTGTGTGGAACATTTCAAGTGGAAATCAACACAATGGAACGAAAAAAATCTGGAGAGATAGGTAGGAACAAATACAATTCAATATTAATATAACTGCAATTAGAATTTTAGTTAGGTTTTTTGGCAAATCAACCTTTATAAATTAGAATTTTGTTTTCTAGCATAAAGTAAAAGTTTATTTTAAACAAATGTATTAAAGCAAATTTAGTTCAAATCTTTGTAGCAACAAAAGTTTATTTTTATAATCTTTTTATTTAATATGTTCATAAAACTAAAATATTTTTTGTTATACAATTTTGCATATCGTAAAAATTCTGACCGAATTATACCCTGACCAACATTTGTGGCAAATTGTAAGTTGTGGTTAATCTCTGGTGTCGATTATTTCTCTCAAAAATAGGACAGACATTGAAAAACATTAACTAATTGAATAATAAAAAGAAAAATATTTAGTATTCATCAACTCAAGTTGCGCGTCTCATCACCATATTTTGTGTCATAGATATTTTCTTCCATAGCTGTCCTTTCACTATAATACCACCTTAGTATTTCACAATCTGTTTAATCCATAATGAACATACGTAGATTATTATACGTCGTTCACGACAATGTCATAGTGCGATTAAATTTTTTATTGAAATATCATTATAAATATGTATGAAAATATCAAAAATATCGATATCAAAAATTATTATTATGTCGTCTATAAAATATTCTATTTGCATTCTCGTATATAATAGTCATCACTCATCATTATATTTATGAATATGATGTTATTGAATTTTAACAAACCCAATTTGTTTATACTTATTTATTTTCTATAATTTTGAGGATGTGGATGTAACTTATTTTCAAAAACAAATATTTTTAATACATATATAAATAATTGAGACGTAATTGTTTAAAAACATTAGTATTAAATTAAGAGCAATGCAATAATAACCTAGATATTTGTTATCGTTGATTAAATCTCTAAGTTAAAAAAATATTCCATCTATTCTTATAATATTATCTATAGAACACATGCATTGATTAATATACATTATTGTTATTGTTATTGATATTATTTTTAATCTAAGGTATTTACAAATATTAGTCACTGAGGTAGAGTAAGAATATTTTCATTTATTAGCATTAATACAGACTAAATGGAAACCATGTTATAGTTAAAATAAGAGTAATCATTTTAGTTTTTGAGTTATTTGCGGTATGTATGGAAATTTACTTTGATTTATTAAATGACAATGCCTTAATGCCTTATTTTTTTAATCCATGATAAATAGACCAGACATCTTTTTACATCGGCTATAAAATTAGTAAATGTATTACATATATTAAACAATAAATTAATGTAATAAATGAAATCTATATTCAGTCGTTCCGACATGAAACAGCTCCTAGACTAGATTCTAGGTCTGTCAGTTACATGGAAATGATCTTAAAAGAAAGTTAGTGATCCTGGAAAAGACTTCTGTATGTCAAACACTTATATGTTTGCTTTTCCGTGGTTAATAGCTCGTTAAATATATTTTTTTCAGAAAAATAATATAAAGGTCACATTGTTTTGGATAATGGAAATTAAGTCGCATATTTTATCTAAAAAATTACATTAATTCGTTTTTTTTTAATACTATTTATATTTTCTGAAAAAATAACCTAGATAATCTATTTTGGGACACTAAAAAAACGAAATAGAAAAGAATGATTTCTTTTGCGTTGTATTTCTTTTTAATATTTAATACGAATTTTACCAAGAAAATCATGTTTTCACAATACAAATGTAACTGAATTTCATTGAATAAATTCATCAGCTTGATTTAATAATCACACAATGGTATCCGTTTATCGATTATGTTTGTCCTACATCATCCATCAAACAATTACATACTTATTGTTGTTTACTATCAAAACGGTATTATCTTTTATACCGATAAAACGTTTATATAAAATATTTCGATTAATATATAAACAGAGAAACAATTAATAAAAATAAAATTTTGATTAAACATAACAAAATAGCGTTTTATATGTGAAACTAACCAACTCATCACAACCAATCATTTTACTTTTAGTTTAAAATAAAGATTTTTTAAAATCATGAAAAAAAAAAACAGTAAATAAAAGTCTATTCTTTTAGATATATTGTGTATGAAATTCTACTAAAAAAATGTTTCAGGAAAACTTTTAATGTATTCCCAATAAAAATATCTCCAAAAGTGGGATGTTTCCACCAACATGTGCTAATTTTAGAGATGTCAAAACAGTATCAACATACGGGTGTTTTTTTATATAACTATTCAACCTCAGAAAAATGTTTGCTATAGTATTGGCATGTATGTCAGCTTCCCCTTACTCTCCAACAGGCACCTTTTAATTATTTTTTTAAATAATATGAAATGAGCAATACATTAGGGAACCCAGGGATCATCTTTTGAGATACTGTTGATATGTATGTCAATTCCTTTCCTCTCAACAAAACACCTTTAAAAATGTAAACAATATGATCCACGTTATGAGTTATTTGAAAGGCCATTGTCATTATTTCAGCTATAATATGTTTTTATTTAAAAAAATATTTTTTTGATTTTTATTTTTCATGCACATGAACAGTCAACAGTGTGCCAAAAGATGTTTTCTTCAAAATGTTTCAGAGGTTTCAATTGTTTTGCCTATTTTGGAGTAATTTGGATAAAAATTTCAGACTACATATTTAAAAAATAAACAAAAATATGTACAATTTATGGACTAAAAGAGCTTTAAATAAGGTGTCACATAGTAGGTCATTCAGTTTAAATATTTAAAAGTCGTTTATTGGGGGGGGGGGGAAACTTATATATACATACCAGGTGACAACTGAAACAGATACGGGCCCATGTGTATTTTACTTAAGAATATTTTCTTATGAAATTTTTTTGGGATAAAATACATCATAACACCCTACTTAACCGCTAAAAATTTAAAAAATATTATTACCTGTTTAACCGGAACTAATACTAATTTTGTAATTTTAAATGGAACTCGGTTTATTTTTGCAAATTTTTATTTCTTACTCCATTTTACATTAAAATCTCAATTTTCGGCAGTTTTGGTATCATATCCTTATTTTTTAAACATTTTCCTATGTCACAAAAAATTATAACTTTTAATGCTTGTTGAAAACAAGTATTTTTGGTGTCGTTTTATAGCAAAAAATCTACTTTTACCTGATACCAAGATACCAAAGGGGTTACATTTAAAAAAAAGTTACAACCTGAATACTAATTATGTGCAGCGA
Organism: Tachinus sp. AB-2021; assembly: GCA_030264575.1. NCBI lineage: Eukaryota > Metazoa > Arthropoda > Insecta > Coleoptera > Staphylinidae > Tachinus > Tachinus sp. AB-2021. The sequence continues at coordinate 7,591 of JARJEC010087148.1, read as the reverse complement.
GTAACGCACACAATTTTGAATAATATGGCAAAGTTATATTTTTCCCAATAATCCTATTGTGTAGGTATGTAGATGTTGCTGTTATAAAAGAAAAATTAAATAAGTATTTAATTTATTTTTCAAAATAAGGTTATGTCATCAAAACTTCTGAAAATTTGGATTTAGATGTAAAATCTACTAATAAATTTAAAATTTCAAAAATATACTGGATGTTCAATTTAAAAAATAAAACTGATAATATTTTTAAAAATATAAGCGGGAGAATAGGGTTTTCTGATTTTAACCCTTATATAATATATATGTGTATCAACAGTGTGTTAAAAATTTACCGCTTCAAAATAAAAATTGACGTGTTTCAGAGGTTTTAAATGTTTCGCATATTCCATATTATTTTGAAAAATTTAAATTGGCACAAATGAATTACTAACATAAAAAGGTCTTTTAAACAAAGTCAAAAATAGATCACCCCATTTAATAAAATTGAAAGTTCCTCTTGCATGGGATGAGTTAATAATGTTTTGGGAGTTTTTTAGTCACGATTTTCTGAGATATCCAAAATGGATCATAATTTTATAAAAATACCGTGTATGATAAATAATCTAGAGATTTTATAAAACGTTTATTTTGTCAAAAGTTAAAACTGCCGGTAAACAGTTTTCATCATAATAATTGCCTGGCCATAAATTTCAAAAATTTGGCCACAAATAAAAATCATAAGTACAAGACAAAAATAATAATAATAAAAAAATAATTTTTTTGCAGTAAAAAAATCGGTCAAATCAATAATAACAGTAATTTAAAACAAAAATCAAAAATCCGTTTTTCTTACGGCAGTAATTTTGAATTAGTACTTTATAAATAAAAATGTGCAAGGTAACCTTTACTATGTGATATCACATTTTCATAAATAAAACAACTTTTTATATAACTTATCACAAAAAATATTTATTAAACCGAACTAGTTTCGACCAATTACCAGAAACAAATATAAAAATAATAATATTTGTTTCTTGTTGACCGTATGATGATGACCAGGTAATTGGTCAAAACTAGTCCGGTTTAATAAATATTTTTCGTGATATGATATATAAAAAGTTTTATTTATTTCATATAAGAAATTGCACAGTATATTAAATCTTATATAGTTATTGTAATATGAGATTCCATTAGGTGGATTCAAAATAGCAGATTTGTTGAAATAAGCGTACAGTATCATAGAAGTATTACGCAAACAAAGTTGCATAAATATTACCAACTTTGAGTTAAATTATTATGTTACAAAATTAAATATACAATTCACAATCTTAAACTGATAAAACAATAATTCAGAATAAACATCAGTACATATTCAAACTTTAAAAACGTAAATATTAATGTATTGCCATTTTTGGTAATATCAAAAATTGCAATATTATAATTAATTGTAGTTATGTTATATTAATAAATTATTACTTAAAACTTAAAAATTAAGTTAAAATGATTTATCTATAAGTCAGATTTTTCGGTTATAGTAAGCCACGCACATGCTCAGTTTTACAATTCTGACGTTTATTTACATACATAAATAATAATATATTTATATTACATTTACTAAAATCTCATAGTTTATTTATATCCAAGTATATCATTGTGCTATTGTTGTATTCATCATGGATAGACTGCTAGTTATTCACATGCGAAACTATTCATCTTTGCATGAGATGAGGCGCCTGCATTACAAAGATATTATAAAAGAAAATTCTGAAATTACAGAAACATTAATTGGAGATCGTGAGTATTTCATATCTATATAATTACTAAGCAAAACAAAAATAACAAAACTTAAATGAGGTTTTAATTAACAATAATGAAATATTAATCTGAAACTAACATGTTTCAGTGAAATCTATAATAAGAAGTTATATTTTTTACATTATAATAATTATAATATAATATATCACCAAAATATAAAGCCTGTTTAATACTTTACTCAAACATGCATTAATTGTTGACAATAGCTTATGCAACGTAATGCAAAACATGTCCCAAATTTAATGATCCAGAATACACAGCAAAACAGTCTCATAATCTAACGGTTCAAGTACAGATTTTGAAATTTTTCTGATATGAAACAAAGATTATAGTAATACCTGTATTGAGACTTTGCAATTTCTTATATCAATTCTTGTACAATTTATTAAATAGCATTCTATTGGCTGCCATTTTAAATTCAGCCAATGGAATACCATATAATAATAAACTGTACAAGATTTGATATAAAGAATTGCATAGTCTCATACAAGTATAGTGTTATGGAACAATAAATATTCACCTCAGTATTGTATATTAGCTATACCTACTTATGTCTATTTTTACTTTGCAGAGATACGTGCGCCCGATGCAGAAGGACCACCAAAAAAGGTACATTAATTTAGTTAATACAAAAGCGACACAATGCATTGCAATTTGCTATTAATGAATAGTCATATATGAATAATAAAATAAATTCATAATTAATAAAAATGTTTTAATCAATTTTTAAATGGTTGTAATAAAACATATAATAATTATTAAGTCGGTATGCTTAAATGATGTTTAATCTAAATATTGAATAAGTCCTATGTAAGCTTTTGTAATATTGTGAAATAATTTCAATTATGATCTTTATATTATAATATCACTAACAATTTAACAAAAGAATTAATTGTATTAATTCAATTATATCTTTTTTGCATTCTTTGATTACCGAAATAGACAGACATCTATCTTTTTTATCACAAACATAATTTGAAAGTTTACAATACACGATTTTTCAATTGCTTTTCACCATTTATCAAATCTGTTTTACTATTTGTCAAATGTATTTGTCATTTATCATCACTTGTCAAAAAATATGAAATGAATTCTTCCTTTATCAAAATAATTTCACAATATGTCAAATGTTTTTCCTTTATTCAATGAAACTGTACTATTTTATATATAAAAGAAAACATAATATGTAACTAATAAAAATTGTCCTCTTTCGGACACAGAAGTTATTCTTTTCATTGAATGCACAGGAAAGAATTTTACTTTTCTATAAAAAGATATGTGCCCCAAAGAATAAATACGCCAGAAGTATTGTTTGCATTCTATAGTGTTGTTCCTACACGAATTTACAAACTGATTTTGAATAAGTTATGAATGAGACTTGAGTTTGTAGTTGTAATACTATCACTTATTGAAATTATTTTCTTTTTCAATACAAAGTTTAATAAAAGTTTTAAAAACGTAATGCAACCTTATTTTTTGCATTAATACCGGAAGAAAAAACTGGTGATGCCATTTCAAAAACTATCGATGACGTTGTAGTTTAAAAAAAGACTAAACATTTTAAAACTATGTATGTATATCAAAAAAGTGGAATTATATTGAAACCAATCGGCGTGTCTAAGCGATTTTCAAAAACGTTTAACTTTTCCAAATTTATACATTATTTTATAAATGAACTGTATCCATGTAGTTTTCTTCTAAATCAATTAGTTTAGGTTGATAGACTGGGAAAAGTATGTAAATACATTGTAAAATTGTTTTTTTATAAAAATGTATTTGATATAACTTTGACAAGTGGTGACAAATGAGAATTACATTTGGCAAATAGTGAAACACATTTGGTAAATGGTAAAAAGCAATAAAAAAACTGTGGAAAATAAAATCGGTAATAATAATAACATAGTCGTAAGTAATTGTTCGAAGGATTTTAAAATCACAACTTATCGCTTTTTTACAAAAACTTAATAAAACGTAATACGGTTTCACTTTTTGGATGGATCTACTTGCTGTCTCCATAGAGTTGGTGCCGCTCGCCTTCAGACTGATTTTTGTACTCTCCTTTTCCTCAAAAAATAATCTAACAAACTTTTTTATAAAATCAACCGTTTGCTGTGAAAATATTAAAAATCATGAAAAAACATTTAAACACGAAACTGTGTGATGTCATTGAATAGAAAATTTAAAAATAAACAAGTCTTGCTTAGAAAACGGTTTTGTAAAGAGTACGGTTTAGTTATTAAACAAATATCAAAAGTATCTATCATTTGAATCAACATTTTTTTAAATGCTACATTTACAGCGCTCCGTACGGCCACCGGAGTGCAAGAACAGAGCGATCTAACGTGAGAGTGGGAGAGTCGGTCGGTATAAGTAAATTATAAATCTTAACATCCGCAAATAAAATTTATCTAGATATAGTAGCTAAAAACATCTTAACAAAAAGTAATTATTAAACTAAATGGAAACAAAAAAATATGCGAAGAAACAAATCATAGTTATGCTATAGGTTATAAATATATAAAACAATCAATAAATGACCAGCAACATTGGTTAATACTAATCTATAATATACATAAAAATATTATCAGTAGTTATCAGTAGGTGTTAATTCCAACAGGTGCACGCATCGAAATTGCTGGTATTACAGTGTCTTAATCGACACACTAATCCAATAAATAGCATGCATGGTATGGTACGCGTTCGTTACTTGATTTGCCACTTGCCAGTATAGTCAGTCAGTCAATCAACGGACGCGAAATGTGAAAGTGTGGTGTGTGCTTGATAAATTATTGCAGCTAGTTAATTCCCCGAAATTAGGATTGATTTAGAAATTCATCGAAGCAACAAAATGCGTTTGTACGAAGAGGTAATATTTATATCAAGTTTTGAGATATAAGAAAACAATAACAATATTAAGCAAGGACAAATTGTTTATATAAAAGAATATTAAAAACAGATAAAGGTTTTTGGACCAAAACAATATTTATAATTATTATTCATAATGTTTTGTAGCTTATCAAATAAACATTTAATTGTATTAAAACCATATTGAGTTTCGTCAATGTATTAGTTATATTTGTTTCAGTGTATAATTAATTACACACTATATAATTATGAATATATTTTGAATTTGTTATAAGTTTATGCAGTTATTTGAAGGCTATTTAAAATTGGCATGTTTAGTTACCATTTCTAAATACAAATATGGAACACAATATAAGAATAAACAACATTAAACTGATTTTTTTTAAATCAAATGAAATTTTTAATAACCTCATCATCAAGGTTATATATTTACAATTACTTACACAATTCCTACATTATGGGATGTAATTATATGCATAAAATTGTAAGCTACATTTCCGTTATTGATAATAATCAAAACCAAATTAAAATTGAACATATTATTTTTTATTTTACTTGATTATATTATTTTTTATAAATTGTTTTGAAAAATTTTATTATGTACAAATTTGGTGTACAATAAACTTGATCATAAATTTGATTTTGAAATGGTTGTATATTATGTATATAAACTGGTATTATTATCATGCAATATATGTATTTATTATTAGTTAAAATCACTTTACTATAAAATAGTTATTTTAGAAAATGATTAAATCAAAAATAAATAATTGTCTGGTAAGTGAGAAATATGCAAAATTACCTACATAGTGCGTTAATTATGTCGAAAATTAGAGCATCAACGATATTATTACCAACATTTTGGCATAAAAACTAAATACTTTTGCAACCCGCGTATAAAATAATTTTATAACGCTTTTTCTAAGAATAATAAAAATATATTGTTTGAATAATATATGAGCCATAAGGCGAAGCTTCAACAATTCAACTATGATGTTAGTCAATCTGGTTTAATAAATAAAACAACTTTTTATATATCTTATCACAAAATCGTGATAAGATATATAAAAAGTTGTTTTATTTATTGAAATCTTGATACTATCACACAGTAAAAGCTGATTTTATCTGATTTGGTAATCATTTGTCGGTTATTATGTTAAGAATCTAAATCCAAATTTTGTAATAAACTACATAATCAACAAGTTGCTTTATATTTTTGTGAGAAAACTGAAAAAAATGTACAAATAATAATCCCAGAGCGAGGATATGTGCCTTCCTTGTAAACAAAATCCGCATTTGATGAATAAAATAACTTTTCAACTCCATAAGCTTAAATTCCAAATATGGTAGATATATTAATATATCTAAGTGAATAGGGAATTTAAAATGTTTACTGTCAGTGTTGTGTTTTTAATTTAAAATTATACTTATAGTAAGAAAAGCATACTCTAACAAAACAGAACCTATCCGGGTAGCACAGTATATTACTTAAAATAACCCTACCCAGCCTGGTCCAACCCGACAACCTAACCTAACGTAACCTTAGTTTAGTTTAAATTTTTCTTGTAAATGAAGGAAAGCATACCCTAACATAACCTAACCGGATGGCATAGTACATACCTTGTTTATTTACCTAACCCGTCCTGACAGGACCGGAACATATTTCAAACATGATACTATGATTACAAGCATCCATCGCTCCATATCTTTCTTCCGATGTGACGTATAGCGGTGACCCGACTTGTCTGTAGCTAGCTAGTTTATATGCAATATTAGGTGATTATCATTATATAACGATATTATAAGGTATGATTATTATGATATATAATAATTATATATATATATATATATATATATTTAAGTGCTGGCTACGTCACGTAGAGATTAAAGAAACAGTTGCCGCAGGTAACACACTAGCATTTGCGTAGTATTCCCCGTGTTTATGTGGTGGATATACCGAGGGGTGAGTGAATACTCTCTACACTACGTCATGCGCAAAACCGACCGGAAATAGGACTGGTCAGTATCATACCTCTAGCAGATAATTATATCATGAGTGATTATCTTGCAAACGCGCGACTTTACAGTGTTTGTTTTAGTTGGCACTGCCAAAAATTATATTAAACTATTATATATTTTGAAAATTGAATGCTGGTAGCCTTTACTATGTAATATTGCATTTTAATAAATAAAACAACTTTTTATATATCATATTACAAAAAATATTTATTAGACCGGACTAGCTTTGACCAGTTACCTGGTCATCATCATACGGTGATAGAAACAAATATATTTCACCGTATATCAAATCATGAATTAATCACCAGTTGTAAAAAATTAAAAATTGGTGCAATTCCCTCATTAAATTTACCAGACTCGACATGTCGAAATAATAATGAATTGCTAGCAGAGTTTTCACATAAATATCTTTACAATGAACAATTTAAAGATTTTAGTGCCATTGAAATAGACAGTCTAAAAAATATCGCTGGTATAATTGCATTTAAATTAAAAAAACTGGAAAAAATGGAGACAATATATTTTAATAATAATTCTTTTAAAACATGCTCAAAATATATTAAAGAATTAATTGATTCAAATACCAAATGAGTTTTTTTAAACATTTTAAAATAAGAAAACTAAATAAAGGAAGAGTCAAAAATAAGAAAAGGGTTTCTTAAAGTTTTAAATTAAAATATATTGTTTGAATTAAATAATGTCTTTGGTATAGATTATAAATTTATAAAAGTATACAAAATTATGTATTCTTTATTTGAACGACTTTTTATATACTAAATAAAATCAAGTATTTAGTTTTAATTTATAAAATTATTTTTTGACGACGGTTTTTTATTTTATTTATCTAGAAGAAAAAGTACCTTTAAAGTAAATAACATTATTTATAATTGACTTGATTTAATTTGTATGTTTTGTT
>JARJEC010087143.1:0-15473 GCA_030264575.1 Tachinus sp. AB-2021 | reverse complement strand
TACCAGCGAACAAGGGTAATCAAAGAAATCCTAAAACCGTGGAAAATATGACCAAAATATTAAAACAAGAAGTGTACGACGTCGGAAGCCTATCTCAAGATAGTGTAAAATATCTGTATAACAGACGGCTGGATCAGAAGCTGAATTACGCAAAATCAATAAGGGGAGTACGTAACTTAATCAACTACAACAAAAATCTGCTGTGGGACAACAAGTGCAGTGAAATACATACATACATTGGAGGTAGTAAGAGCAGCAAGGCCTGAAAATTTGTAAAAACACTCAAAACCAACGAGACCGGACATGCTCTAATTAAAATTATCCCAACGCAAGAATGGGTGAAATACTACAAAAATCTTCTCACAGACAAAAGGACGGAATTTAAACAAAATATGTCTCCGGGGAAATTAGGAGTCGACGGTGAACCGATACCAATAACGAACGAGAGAGTTTTGAAAGCAGCCAAGCAACTTAAAAACAAAAAATCACCGGGACCAGGAGGACTGCAGGACGAGCTTGTAAAAAACGGGACGGAAAAGCTGTATACCGAATTAGCCACAATGTTCACAAAATGGGTAAACGGAGAACCAATATCGGAAGAAGCCAAGGANCCCTCAGCAGACTCTACGGCAGAATACTAAGGGACCTGATAGAAGAGGAGCAACCCCACATATCTGAAGAACAGTCAGTCTTTTGGACAACGACAACCTATTTGCCCTGAAACAAATCATAAAAAAGAAAACGAACACCTACGAAGAACTACATCTGCTGTTTGTGGATCTAGCCAAGGCATATGATAATGCGTACCACACAATAAATTATGGGACATTCTACACCAATCATCCATTAATACTACAATTATAAACGCAATAAAACATCTATACAAAAACTCAACTTGCAGGGTAAAGATTGGCGAAAAACTGTCGGAAGGCTTCCATATCAGCAAGGGACCCCGCCAAGGATGCTACCGATCTCCCACATTATTCAACATATACATTGAGCATGCAATGAAGCAATGGAAAAGGAAATGTAGAAATATGGGAATTCCCCTATGCGATGAAACGATTCTATACACGTTGCAATTTGCGGACAACTAGGTCGTAATAGCGCAGGATAAGGAGGACCTGGAATACATGAGCCGTAAGTTTATAGAAGAACACAAATTATGGGGAATGACCATGAATATAAGGAAGACCAAGTATATGTGCATTGGCGGGAAAGCAGAAGACCTAGACTTGAAGAACCGTGGACATATTGGTCCGGTTAACGAGTATAAATATTTGGGCGCATGGTTCCACGAGTCAGGAATGGACTTCAGAGAAATAGAACAACGAATAACACTAGCAAAAAAGCTAATAAACGCGTTAAACGGACTGTTATGGAGTAAAGATATCAACACAAAGAGAAAGTTAAATATATACAACACGATGATTAAGAGCAACCTACTATACGGATGCGAGAACAAGTAAGGAATGGGAAAGCAAACTGGTCAGTGGAAATGGATGTGATAAGAAGGTCACTACGAGTATCCAGATTGAATAAAGTCAGGAACGATGCACTAAGGAAAAACATAGATCTCAAAGAAGACATAATCGAGGATATCCAAACTCGACAATTAATATGGTATGGACATGTTCAGCGCGTTCAACAAGAATACCAAACCTAGCCCTAGAATGGAGACCTCTAGGAAAAAAAACAGAAAAGGCAGACCAAAGAAAAAATGGGAGCTAGGAATTTCAAGAGCTATGAGCGAGAGAAACCTGGAAACTGGACAATGGGAAGATAGGAGAGAATGGAAAGCGGGTATTGGACAACGTTGTAGAACGTTCTAAAACCGAGAATATATATATATATATATATATATATATATAAATTTTAAAAAAATCAATCATGAATATAATTTTGACCCAATTGTATAACATAAATAAAAAGTAAAAAAATAAACCTGATTCTTCAGAATTCCAGAAGAAGATTCTGCTAGGTTCTTTACAATCCTTAATTGGTAATAATTAATGGTACTATTGATAATCGTAGTTGTCTCGATCGTCACCGCGCTGCGTGAAAATAAATAGAATGCACGTTGTTTTTCGCCATTCCTTTTGATGTCCAATAAATTCAATTAATTTTTCCATCCATGTGGTTAAACAAATATTGCTGATTATTGAAATAATAATGATAATAATGATAAAAACATTATCATCAATGATCATGAAACGAAAGTAATTGTAAAAAAATTGCAAAAAAATAAAATTGAATAAAAGTAGTAAAACAAAATTACAATAAAATTTCATATAAACTTGCAACAAATGCCTCTGATAACGTTCGGCTTTTCCATTATAAAGGTATTTCAATTTCTTTAACACATCCCAATATGATAATGAGCACGTGTGCTTTTTTGAAAGTTTAAATATTGGCGACGTGAAATGGAAATACCTGGAGAAACCACGTTTTATTTTTCCCTAAACTAAACGGTATATTTCAATGGTCCAACGGGCCCAGTCACTTTTACCAAAAAGGCTGGATTTAATACAATTTGTAAAAAAAAATAAGTCAATCGCACAGCTCTGATTTTATTTCAGCGTTGTAGCCAAATCTTAATAGGAATACTTATTTAAGTAATTTAAATGCGACTAGCAACAATTAATTCAAAACAGCTTATTAAAATTAATAAGATGCAATAGCCAAAATACAATTAAATGTACTGCATTTTCTTCATGACAAATAATTAATTTATTATTTCAATACTCATTCGTGCTGCAACACCGCGAAATATTCGCAGCGGGCGAGACCGAAGAGACAAAGGCACACAATAAAAAAGCAACATTGAAGAATACACAACAATCCAATTGAATAAAATAAATGTCACATATTTAAATCAAATAATGTAATTGAATTGCAATTATTAATTTGCATTACCAATTAACTTCCAAACCCAAACCAAAAGAATGTAACATGATTTATTTGAATTAATTAATTAAATTAATTATTACTTATAAATGTTTTACCAATTCAATCAAAATATTCTGCGCCAAAAAACTTACAAAAATATATTGCAAATCAAATATTAATTTCATTTCTGACGTAGCAATAAATCGGCCCGTATCAACTAAACAAAATAATTAATGACAAACAATTAACAAAACAAATGAAATCAACAAAATTTAATTCAAACAAACAAAAAACAAATGAATGAAGCAATTGAACCAAAGAAACATATGAAAATAATTAAAATTAAACTAAGAATAAACAAATACTATTGAGCCAATCAAGAAGGAGTGCGATTTTGTGTACAAATGTGTGATGCATACATTTGTACTCAGAATCACACTCTTTCATTGGCTATTATTGTGCATCATGTTTGGGACTTCTTCAAGCGCCGCATATCAAACTTACGTTGGGACGCGTATAAAAGATTTATGTAAATAAACAACAAATTATACACAACCACATAAAAATAATTCAATACATATAAAATAAATGAAAGTTAGAAAAACAATAAAAATTACACAAAATAAACTAAAAAATAATAACAAACAACAAAATCAATAAGAATTAAACAAAAATAACAAATACTATAAAAGAGCGGAAAACCCATTTAACAAAACCTGTAAGTTATTTGTTTTCTTGTTTGTTTTGATTTTATTATATTAATTTGAGGTAATTCAAACGATTATTATATTTCAAATAAAAATAAAAATAAATTAATTTTGTTTATATTTTGCAATAATTTTCGTTGTTTTATCAGGACGTATAAATAAATAAATATATCAATGTCACTAACTAAATGTTTCAAAAAGCCTATGTAGTTTTTTAGTTTATTCGTAGTTTTTTTTTAATATTTAGTTAGTGTCATTGATGACATATCGCAAAATCAACAATCATAATAGAATCAGAGGAAGCATATCTAATTTGTAATCTGATGGCAAGTGTTGTTATTTATTTATACCCGGTTATTAGAAATTGTCTAAATCTTTGTACCTACCGATATCTACCCGCTATGGGTTTTAGCTCAAAATTTTGGGAAAAGTGACATCACCATGAAGCTCTGCAAAAAATTCCAGTGGAAAGAATTTATATATTTTTCCAAATTCTTTTTACGGTTTAATATAACTTTGAAAGAATTCACGCTCAAAAACACATAACATAAATTTTGAACACAACGTCATAAAAGGTATATATTTGAAATGTCTAAAAAAAGTTTTAAAAATACTTTCTGAACTGAGTTTGCTGATATCACAAGAAGAACTACATTTAAAATTTGCAATGTATTAAAAATGCATAGTTTTGTGTTTTAAGCACTTTAGAAAGTTATATAAAACCGTGAAAATAATTTAGAATAATTTAGAAACACTTTATTTTCATCGGAATTCAGTCAGTTTTCCCGAAATCTTGAGCCAAAACCTGCTATATTAAAAAGTAACCATTTTAGGAGAAACATTAACAATGTGGTAAACAAAAATTGTTGTTTTACATAAATAATATTGCCGATTATTCAAATTGACGATTTGGAGTTTGGTTCCCTTTCAATTATTATCATCCATTATTTTATATTAATCAATGTTTTGATTACACCTCTATTGAATGAACGATGTAGTTTTTACATTGCATAATATAGATTTTACACTCATTTAAGTTTGATTGCCTTTGAAGTCGATAACTTTTTGTTTAATATTGATGGGTAAACAAGTAAGCGGTATTTTTTTAATTAATTAATTTTTTAAGAACAAACAATAAGATCGTGTTCAATAAGTTTGTAGTTATCTCGGAAATAATCAAATTAAATTGGTACGAAATTGATTTTTTAGTTTTATCAAATCACACTTATTAATTAAATAATTGTAATATAAAAAATATCTTTTATTTAAATCAACAGCTTGATTCTCTATGGAATGATGTGTGAATTGGGATCTCTTATACGACTTAACATATGGATTTTACAGCCATTTAGATCCTCTTACCTTTATGTAACTAACCACGCAACGATGTAAAGAGACCCGTTTTATGTGCCATAGGAAGATAATCTCTGTTAGTAATTTGTAACCTAAAATCATCTTTATTAGTGTTTCCTTGCTTCGTCTGTTAATTTAAGCAATATTTAAACAACTGGTAAGATATGCATCCTAAAAGAATATTTACATATTTTTTTTATTAAAATAAGTTAAAAATATCATAAAAGTTTTCATTCGCGTGGTAAATAAACAAAAGTAAATTGCTAATATTCTCATCACATTTCAAGACTCCATTTCCATAGAAGTAATTCCCCGTCTCAACTTAATAGTCAATGAAAATGCACGTTACGTTACTCATGAATAGAGAGAGAGAAAACAATCTACAAGACGTTTCAATTATGAAGCGAATACATTGTATAATAATAACATAAAAAAGTTTGTATAACTGAATGTGGAAAGCAATCGTAGAGAAACATTACCCGAATGAAATTTACCTAACGTTGATTGATAGTCGCATCGAAATGACACTACTATACACACAATGTAAGATTGAATGTCGTGTTTACCAAATCACGCCTAGTCTATCAATATATTGGCTATAACAATTTATCACCGTTTAGATTACAATTGATTTATTGTAAACTTTTAATGTTATTAGCAAGTACCGAAGAAAAGAAAATGGTTAATTATTACCGAGTTTAATAAATTGTAATCAACACAATTTTATTGTAAAACAATAGCAATTTTATACTAGAAATAATTATTAATGAGATATATATCAGATAAAAATGTTCAAAATAAAGTTTTGACAAAAATGGCCATTAAAAATTAAATGTCTTGGGAATGAATATAAGAAAACTTTATATCTACTTTCTGTGTGTTATTATGATACGTTTCCACCAAGGGAATTTGTAATAACTTTCGTTTATATGGTGAATTGATATGGGATTATTGATAAAGTTGTAAACATAAGGTCCCATGAGGATTATTCTTTTTTTTATAAATGTTTGTATTGTTTATACACTTAAGTTGATTTTTAATGCAGGCATATATGTGTTATCTAATGTCTATTTTTAATATTAACAAATACAACTGTTGAGTTATTTTATTTTACGTGTTTTTAAGTAAAGTTGGAAATTATATGCACTCAAAAAGTTAAAAAAATGCACGAAATTTGCTCAAAATATGCACTAAATATGCACGAAATTCCAAAATATGCACTAATAATGCATGCAGTTTTGTAAAAGTATGCTAAATAATAAAATTTAATAGAAATTAAACAAATGAAATTATAAATTTATTTAAAAACCCCTAACAAAAAAATATGAATAAAAATATATACCGTTAACTTAAAAGTAGGACAAACATATTTAAAAAAACATAAAATAATCAAAAAATAAATGCATATATTACAAAATAAATGCTAAAAAGATATAAACAAAAATAACATAAACAATAAAAACTAAAAAATATGCAAAATATGCAAAATTAGAATTCGTTATTTTCTAGTTGCTTTCTTATAATTCATGTAAATCAAAATTATTTAATTGTCATATAAATATTATAGAATATGCAAATGCGTAAAATCCCAGCTTTATATATAAGGAATCTGCAAAAATAGAATATATCATAAAAATAAACAAAAAACAAACAAAATTAACAACGTAAACAAAATAAGCTAAATAAACAAAACAAATTAAATAAATAATTGTTTTATAATCAAAAGTTGCGGACAACTGTTTATAAATGTTGAAAATATTAATAAACATAACAAAAGAGTCAACAAATGCTTAAAATAAATTGCAAATTATTGCGATTTGCAGCGATATGCTAAGAATATCGAAAAGTTGAGAAAACGGCAACAAAATATTGTGAAATATAAGGCTTATAAATTCTATTTTATTTTTAATAATATTATTAAAGTTTTGTTTGTAAAGTATTGGTAAATATTATGCTGGTTACGCGACACCTGGTATTTATGATAATGTTTATACTATCACTAATATTTTGAAGGAATGTTTCACTATCACTAATATTTTCAAGAAATGTATACGGAATGAGTTAATGTTTTTTTAAACTTATATAATGGCAAAAAGTTAAGAAAACAAAGCAAAACATTATTACTAAAAATATTGAAAAATGATATATATTTTGTTTCGCAAAGTTGTTAAGTGATTTTTCAAATATCACAAACGTAACATATTGAGAAATATTTCTAAAATGTCGAAAAATGTTGTCATTTGTTGTTGAAAATCGTTCGCACAATTTTGCAAAATATCAATATTTGATTTGAAATGTTGCTAACTGTAACATTTTTTAAAAATCTTCAGATTTGTATGAAAAATGTTAAGAGATGTGTACGAAATATTGCGAAAAGTTTGTGAAATGCCACAAAATGTTTTAAATGTGTCAATTGAAAATGTTTGTGAAATTGAAATGTGTGTAATAAGAATAAATCCCTAAATTACGAATGGGGAATAAAAGGGGGTACAGTAACAGTGGGCCTGGGGCCAATAAGTCAGATAGTATCGTTAGAGATGAGTCAATCGCGTTTCCTAGATGGAACTATTTAATCAAATGACATGGCATTTATGTTATTGATGCAATTAACCTATTCACCTTATAGTTTGGAAAATGTAAGGTGGGGTTGCTAGATGAGTAGATAGCGATTTCGTAGGAGCAATAGAGTACTGGCCAAGATAGTGTTAATCCTCATTACCTTAATTTAATTTTTGCACAATAAAGGGAGGGTTGCTCCTTATTTGTATGTTGGGTAAATTGCTTTTTGTGTATTAGAATTGTTTGATTCTGGGAGTACTGGTTTATTTTTGGGAGTATGTGTGCTCAATGAATTAAAATGTGACCGTATTAAGGTTAATTTCAGTTCAGAATAGTACTATTAGAGTACAGATACTAATTATAGTTCAAGGCAAAACCAGATTCTTTAGTGTATATGTAGTTCCAAATTGGAAGCATGGGTTAGTGACAGAATTTAGATTTGGAATGGACGTATCAAATTTGAGTTTGGAGGAGTGGTAAATATAGGGACGAGTGACTTGAATAAGGGCAAGATGAATGAGCTATAATTTGTAGTTAAAGATTGTTTTACAAAACTAACGATGTGAAGTTGGGAGGTACAGTACAACCAACTTAGCGTGGCCTATGGAATGAATTCTATGAAATTATAAAATTAAAACTCCACAAATGTAATAAGAAAAGTATATATTGCAAATTATCTTATTCGTATATATATATATTTCGACATCTATGTGTCATTATCATAAGTTGAAATATATACTTTTCTTACTATATTTGTGGAGTTTTAATTTTATAATTTTTAGAATGCCTATGGCACGGTTTTTGAGCAACCATAGAAAAGGATGGCATAACACGAGAAGTCTAGAGTATGCTCAGATACAAAACCAACGATGTTTTTGTCTCTGAACATACTCTAGGCCTCTCTCGTGTTATGAATTCTCTTCTATCGTTGCGCAAAAACGTCTTCCATAGGCCATGCTACTAAGTATATAATATATATATATATATATATCTAGGAATTTGAGCACAAAATAAAAGTAGACTATAAACCAACAAAAGCAAGAACTACCCAGTTAGTACATACATGCTAAAATTAATTAACAAAAATGTGCACAAGATATTGGACTTGTGAGTTACTAATAGAGGACGTCAACTGAGTGGAGCTTTCTCATTTTATTTATCTCTAAGAAAAATAGATTTTGTCGTATTTGCATAAACTACTTGAAAGTTGAATTTCGTTTACTCAACCTTACAAACATTGCTTTGATTTTAACTAAATTAAGTAATACTCGCTATCGTAATAGCCTAGATATTAAATTTGCATATACATAAGTATGTGTCAATAAGTCGAGGACAGCCAATGCATGTACTATTCCAGGTCGTGGTTTATTTCATTTATGCGAATGTTATTTGAGTTAAGTGGAAATACAACTATCTTTCAGGCTATAGATAACCTTTTATTTTGCCCAAAACTTGAGTTTTACATTTTTAAATACCTTTGTAGTTATAACTTTACATTGAGTCTCCGAGTACAAATAGTACTAAACCTCATAGAATGCTTTTAGAGAAAGATTAGAGATGTGTGCATATTTGAGAATTAGCCAACATTTACAAAAGTTACAAATTAGTGGTATCCGGAAAATCTAAAATAAGTTAATGAAAATAAGAATGCTTAAAAAGTAGAAATATTGGTCGGTAGCATGAAATTTGCGTTACTAATAATGTAATATAATTTGAAAGATAATAATGATGGAGCGTAAATAGATTAAATAAAATGATTGATCAAAACAACTTCTCCACAAGAGCAGTGGATTGTGAATGATTGCCAAATATAATCTCTTAATATATGTCATGTTTTAAGTTCATTGAGTAAGGTTACATATTGTGTATGAAATTATTTAATTATGGGTTACGTCTGAGTAGTTTATCAATGGCTACTTTCATCATTGTAACCTCTCCTACAAGAAGCTATTGTATAGTGTTACGTTGGGAAGGGGGGGGGGGTCATAAACTCAGAGGTCAATTTATTAAATACATATTTAATTTGTTACATAATGCGTATTTGTATAGAACACCATAGCACAGCAGCGAGTAGAGCACCAGGCATTACTGTTATTGAAAATCAGAATATATAAGAAAGCAACTTCCTGAGCGGCCAGGTATTTATAAGCAATAACTGCTACCTCAGCACAGGTATCGTCTAATACGCGACATCCTTCGCGCTCCTAGATAAAATCTCCTGGTCTTCTACATGCATACAAGTATAACTAAATCTAAATTTAATAACCCTAAAACTAAACCTAAATTCAAAGAAAAACAAAAATAAATACTAATATAGTCATTGGGTCTTTAGAGTCTTTAAAAAGTCATGTCTCTTAAAATTCCTAACACACAACATAATCTGGGGGCTTGCTTTTCCATTCTATTATAATTCCTCTATGTGTCGTTTAGGTTGAGCTCCATCTAGCTATCTGCGTCTTTAAATCTTTCGGTTCTCTTCAAGTACAGCTCCTTGTATATATCATCTATTTTGTCTTCCTTATCTTTTATTTGGATGGGACCACATACAATAGGTTTTCAAGCTTTTCTCCTTGTATGATTTATGTAGTTTTAATTATCCATCTTAACTCTAATGTATAGTTCTTCATTTTCCATGCTTCCTATCTTACTTGATTTCTTCATTTTACATTTATTAATCTATTATATCTTTTTTGAGCTTCCTATATTTCTTCACTTTAATGACACCTATGGTACCATTCTCATATTTCAAACTATTTTGTGGTACCCATCAATTATTTCAATACTATTGCTCCTTGTATATGTCATCTATTTTGTCTTCTTTGACTTCTAATTGAATGGGACCATCTACAATAGATGTCCAAGCTTTTCTCCTTGAAAGATTTACGTTGTTTTAATTATCTATCTTAACTCTGATGTATAATTCTTTATATTTCAAGCTTCCTATATTACTTGATTTCTTCATTTTTCTTTTATTGATCCATTATATCTTTTTTAAGCTTCCAATATTGCCTGATTTCTTCATTTTAATGACACCTATGGTACCATTCTCATATTTCAAACTATTTTCTGGCACCCATCAATTACTTTAATCCTTGAGATACCATCCCTACTTGTACTAAGAATTTTTTGTGATTACTGACTACACCGGATCTATCCTCACTCTATTAATGGCTTTCGACTCATCTTCTCCCTCTAATCCTTGCGCATGCATTGGTTTACGTAAAATCTAACAAAACATTTATAACAACCTTTTCTTTTATGGTAAAAATAACCTAACGCGAATACAATTATAACCTATCTTACGTACTAATATTTAAACGGTTTTAAGCTGTGTACATATTCATCTCCGTTTTTTATAAACAACACAGCGCCTTCTCCCTGATTTTTAGTACACATACTTCGGAATTTATAAATAATCACTCCTACAATGATGACTATTATAACGACTACTAATATAATCGAATTACCAATCATTAGACAAGCTTAAGACGCATATGTCCTTAACATATGCGTCTTATGCTTGTCTAATGATTTAATTTCTTTATTAATCACGCGCTTTTTGAAGTTCTAATAATTTCTTTTTCTAGGAGCTCGTCCACTTGTTTCTCTATAATTTCCCGCTCGACATGCGATACGCGATAAGGTCTTTGCTGCCCGGTGCCTCCACCATGTTATGTTAGGGGTCGTAAACTCAGAGGCCAACTTATTAAGTATATATTTAATTATATAATGCGTATTTGTATAGCACAGCAACGAGTAGAGCACCAGGTATTACTATTATTGAAAATCAGAATATATAAGAGAGCTACTTTCTGTGCGTTATTTATAAGCAAAAGCTGCTGCCTCAGTATAGATATCGTCTAATACGCGACAATAGGTTAGTGTAATTATTAGTTATATCATTGTACCTCCTTTTGAGGAATAAGTAAGTTACCAATCTGCTCTTTGATAAATGTTAAAAAGCAAAATAAAGCATAAAAATCAGTGAAAAGAACAACGTTAAAAAATTTAAATGAGAGATAATAGTATCTGATTTATAATACAAAAAGTTTTAATAAAAATATAAAAGATTGATTCGGAAGTTTATTAATTTTCATTAACTCCAAAAAGGAATAAACACAACATAATCATAATGCTAAAAACGGAATCATCAATATAATAAATAAAGAAAAATTTTAAAAATTTGCAGTTGCAAAATCTTTAATCTCAGCACAGTTCCCATCTGCTTAGTGTTTAGTGTATAGTGTTTAGTGTTTTGCGTTTTGTGATAAGTGATTAGTGTTTGGTGCAAGTTGCGAGTAAAGTCGGCAAATTGCGAGTGACCTTGTTAGCACAAAAGGTTTTTTCATTTTATTGCATACACATCTGGTTTTACAAAAACGACGGCATCATAAATAAACATTGCATGCCCATAGAAAATGGAATTGTACAAAGGAATAATAAGTAACAATTGATATTCAATTTAATATTAATAATTAAAAAAACGAGGAAAATATTATTCTAACATAACAGAACCAGTCATTTAAAAATAAATTAATTAAAAATAAGTAACTCAAAGTAGAATTGAATTTAAGAAATAAATACAATGGAATTTTACAATATAAAATAAAACCATTATAACTTGCTTATTTAAATTTAATGATTGATATTACTTATACGTAATAATAATTAATTATTGTAACGAAAATTATAAATTATCCCATTGCTCCCTAGTATTCGGATTGTTTATAGGCGTGTTTCCTGTTTAGTTTGGAATGGAGTGTCAGCTACCTGCTACTTGCCCCAAAATAAAATCAATTCTGTATATTGAACTAATACAATAGATTTACCATCGATTTCACTAAACACTTGCTATCCACAACTGTTGTGGTTACTAAACTACCCGCAACTATACTTGCATGTTTTATAGGCCAACGCTAGCTTTAAATGATTTTACTCCAAAATCCTTTTGTGCTACTTGACAAGTTGACTCACAACTTGCACTAAATACTAAACTCTAAGCAGCTGTGAACCCGGCTTAAAGTCTCATAGGTCATATACAAACAAAAGGCAAAGGGAACGCTTTTAGCCTGAAATTTAGAGAAAAGAGTTTACTAAAAATACTTTTATTAATTATTATTTTTAAGAAATAAAATTGAAATAGGAATCGCCATTATTGGCAGTAAATTGTTAAGCAAAAAAATAAAAATTTCAATTGGAGCCCATGTTACGCCTTCAAGTAAATATATGTTGTTTCTATCACTGTATGATGATGACCAGGTAATTGGTCGAAACTAGTCCGGTCTAATAAAAATTTTTTGTGATAAGATATATAAAAAGTTGTTTTATTTATTAAAATGCAATATTACATAGTAAAGGCTACCAGCATTCAATATTTGTTATATATTTTAATGGCTCAGTTTTTTATTTTGTTTATAATAACTGTTACAATTTTCTAAAAAACGAGAGTAGAGGGCAAGCTGGGCCCAAACAAGACAATACAAAGAACAAATCAAACGATTTTATTGCTACTACCACTAATTTTATTGCTAATACCACCGAATATAATCTAAACCCATAAATGGTGAGGTGCTTTAGGTAGAACGTAACTGGTGAAGATTGACCTGGGTCTTTTTATGGCCTTAATCATTTTTTTTTTCAAATATGTTATTGTTAATTAAATTATAGTTTCAACAATAAAATAAAATACTTTTAAAATTTTTTGTTTGTTTATTATTAGTATTTTGTTACAGGTTATTAAAAACTTACTAATCTAAGTGTACGAACAAAAAGCATACAAAATTTTCGTTTTCTGTGATTAATATTAATTATAAACAAAAAAATTATCGATAGGTACAATTCATGTAAGAAATATTTGAGAACATTTTACAAATGGGTTTTAAACATTTTTTTACACTAAATCGATGTTTATTATCAATTTTGTAGGTCATATGTAATATCTTTTATTATTTAAGTTTGTACAATTTAAAATAAAAATAACATTTAAATATAGTTGTTTACTTTAAATATCAACGAACTAACGTAAATAGTGAAGACGAGCCAAATTCACCCAGCAATCTTCAGACCTGCCGCCTCTTAAACTTAAAAAAATGTTGGTATACATAATTTTAGGAAGCTATTGCATGACTTGTCACAAAATTTTATAAAGTTCCCGTTATAGAAGCTAAAGTGACATCGCCGGGGTCAATTTGACCCGTACCTCATCAGTTAGGGCTTAAAATGTTTTATTTGCTCATTTTTTTATATGGATACTATGTTGTTTAGTATGATGTGCGGAAATTTAAAAAATAAAATTTGATTATTGTAATTATTAAATAATTATAATATTTGAATTTAATTAGGCTCCATTTATTAATTTAAAAATTTGCAAATAAAATATTATCTGTAATATTTGTATAAAATGTAATCTGTTTTAAAGAGGTATTGCTTGTGGTTTCACTAGCATTAGTAAGTTAATTATTTTTTTAGGTTAATCAACTTGTAAACTTTATTATTGTTTATTTTATTAGCATTCTTTGGAGTTGTGACATTCTCATAAATATTGTGCCTTTTTTTAGAACCAATTATAGATAACTTTCTTTTGTCTGGGAAAAATATCAAAAGAATGTTAATAACGTTGATGACAGTTTGTAAAATACATGTAAATAAAATAATAATGTAAAATAAATAAAATATCTGGAAGTGTACAAAAAACTGTCTAAAATCTAAGAAATATTAAAAAGCTGTAGACATTTTCTTGCAAATTTTTGTAAAATAAAGTAATAATATTTAAAAAGTTACACACAAATTCTATAACTGTGACTAATTTAGTTCTAGACTCAATTGAATGAAGTTACAAAAAAACTAATTATCATTTGAAATATTATAATTATTAAATAATTACTACGCCTTTACTTCATTTGAAATAAAGGCTTAAAAAAATTCACTTCGGGTGGGGATTGAACCCATAACCTTTGGATTTCATCATCAACCACTATTTTTTTTTCTATTTCATAAATTTATTAGAATTTTCAATTAATAAACAATAACAAACAGTTATTTACACAACTCGTGATACAGATTGTTTCTTGCTCACAAAGCTTCAACAATCAATAGAACAAAACAATTAACAATAACGAATAATGAGATGAATCAATAACTAATCACACATTCACTCACAGATTCATTCTTTTTTTACACACGCATTCGTCTATGTCCTCATTCAATCGGGTAACAAACATTTTTACAAATATAATTATAAAAAATAATAAACCCGCAGAAAATATCGGGTCTTATCTTTTCACATATTTTATAAACCTTACACTAACATAATCTAAGATAACAATATACACTAGTATATACAAAAACTAAAAATCTAACCTAGTGTGTTGACTTAATCGTTTTGATTGAAGATAGGCAGGCACTGATAGCTAAATTTATGTTTAATTCGGAACGGTCTGTTGTGCGACCTGATGCTGGTTAGCTCCTCGAGAAGAGGGTTATTTTTCAATTTGAATTTATAAAAATTTTGAGAAATTTCAAAGATGTGGTCCAAAATAAGGGGTACATTTGCCTCTTCGTGCAAATCCCCGATTTTTACTTACCTGTCTTTGCGAAGTGCCATTCTTAGGCACTTGTTTTGCATCACATGCAATTTATTCAGGTTCGCTTTACCTATGCAGCACCAGATTGGAGCTGCGTAAGTTAAAGCAGGTCTAATAATTGTTTAATAAAAATGAATTTTGGTGTCTGCCGAAAGATTGTTGTTTTTATTTATGAAAGGATAAATCTGTTTGATGGCCTGATTTGTTTTGTGTAATGAGTGTGTCAGATGTTGTTGGTAATTTAGACGGGAGCAATACTACTAGATATACTACTAGATACTTGACGTGCTGCTTCGTCGGTATAGTATCTTGTTTGAATTTTGATTCTGATTTTTTGGCATTAATTTTGATTTTCCAAAGTTTGAAACATTTTTGCCGCGTG